>QEWY01001717.1:37527-70284 GCA_006503575.1 Baylisascaris schroederi | reverse complement strand
ACATATTCAAAGACTATATATATGTTTATTTATGTGAGGATTTAAAAACATTTTCATTGTTGGCATATGAATTACATATTCAAAAACATATTGAATGATAGCAAATATATCGATAGTTAAATAAGTAGGAAAATAATCACAGTAAAAGAGGTTATTGCTAGTTTATCACTGATATCGTCATCACTGATGCCTCTTAATCATTCACCTCTAGCAATTGATTTTTTTTAATTCTTTCATATTCGTTCCATTCGTTGAGAATTTTTCATTTACAGATAATCACTAAAAGTTGAAAAGTGAATTTATGATTATTTATTTTCGAATATATTTTTATACTTTCATATATGCAAATTATCTTCGCATTTTAAGGTGTTATTGATGCATTTTTTGAAGTTACTATATGCCTTTTTGCTAAACAAATTGCAATCTTTTTTTTTCAAAGACGTAAATATATCATCTCGTCAATTCAATCAGTAAACTTATTACTTTCTAATAACAATTAATGTAACAGATAATCATAATTACTAATCCGTGAAAGTTGTTTATTGGAATGAGGCATTCCATAGGGTAATGTTGTCGATGGTGGATAAACTTCGTTTGGAGAAGTCGTTGGATCATTTTGTTGATCGTCGAATCGTTGTGATATAGAGTATACGGGCGGTGCTTTAGTGGGATTTAATGAGGTGGATTCGAGTGGTCGAGAAATCATCGGTGGTGGATTCGCTGATATTGCCAAATGTGGCAAATATGATGGGTAGCCTGATAAATGATTATGTGCTGTTCGTGGTGTACCTGTTATAATAGGCCGATTGATTTGAGGTAATCCTAAATTTGCTTCTGCCAAGTATGGAACTTGATATGGAGATTGTGAAAGATCTCTTTCCGGAAGTGCCTCATTGAGTGGTGCAGACGTTAAATTACCATTGAAAGCTTGAATGTCCTCGGGTACTCCATAGGGATTAGGGATAGCTGGAACTGGCAAACGATCGTAAGCCGACAATACCTTTTGCGATATCGTATCTTCGTTCTCTTTCTTCCTTTTCAGTAACTTCAACCTGTTGCCCTTTTCTGCCAATTCAGTTGCAATGGCCGCTTGCGCTAAATAGGGCTCCAATGAATTTTCAAGTGCTCCATAGTAAGGTTGTGATTCAATCGGTTCGATTGGTGGTGCAGGAGGAGTTGTTACCAACTGTTCCTGCAATTGCGCTTGCGTAGGCATTGTTTGTAGACTCGGGGGCATCTCATCGGCGAGTGGTACTTCGGGAAGTTTCCCAAACAATTGCATATCATTACCAGGAAAAGGCAATTGGCGAAATTCCTCCCCAGAGTCGATATTTTTGTCTTCTGATTCTGGTTTCGATTTCTTCGAACGGCAACGCCGATAAATGAAAAATGAAATCAACGATACGATGAGAATTACTACAACTATGCAAGCAGCCAATATTCCAATATCTGCTCCAAATGATAATCCTGTACCCAGAAATCCATTATTGCTGTTTGTGTTAGCTGCACTTGCAATATTGTTGGTGTTGAAGACTAGAATTGTGACAGCTGTTGATATGGCCGTTATTGACAGTTTTCCGTTTATTGCTTCTGAATGCCGGAAGACACACATTGCAACTGTAAAAGAACGAGAGATATTTTATTTACTTAGAGATAAGGAATAATATGAACTTTGCCTCTGCATCTAATAAGGCTCTGAGTTCATAATTTTATATCGTTCTAAAAGTGTTGCATTTTCGACTGAAGAGGGTTTATGGAGAGTGAGTTTATGCCCATCCCAACTCTCAAAACTGACTCATACTCGGCACAAAGTTGGGAATGAAGGAGGCGCATATCTGAAAAGAATTGATGAACGAGCTTATTTTTATGAAAACCATTATAACCTTCTATCTTACATTTGTTAGCATTTTTCGAACTCATTCTTGCAATATATAGGTAATGAGCTGAGTTTTGTTTTAATTCCATATCGGGCTGATATTCACTGAACGAGAAGGAAAGGGACGAGGGGGCAGTGAGGGGGCGGGCTGATATTCACATCGGCTGATATTCCCGTGACAAAGAACCTATAAAGCGCGTGAGGAGGTATCATTGCATTTGAATAGGCTACGAATTTATTCCTCTATTATTTAAACTGTTGCTTTAAAAGGCAATTTTTAACAATAGCAAAAGAAATCGATAAATATTATTCCAATATAGAAATCAATTGTATCTTTGATATTATGAGAAATACAAGAAAAGAAGTACCAAAAAGAAGAAGCACAATTTGGAAAAGATCCATCAACTTATAGCAGTGAAATGCTTGGTAGAAGTCGATATTACTCACCTGAAAAAAAAAAAAGAAAAATTATTGCTTGCACACATAATAAGTAAATCGACTTGTAAAAATTTGGATAATCATTAATGAATTTTTTTTTTGTTAGAGAATTAAAAAATTGCAATGTCATATTACGAAAGAGTACTAATGATTTGTGGTTTTTATTATTGCAAATTATTGCAAATAACACATTCAATGTTACCTTACAGTTTGATCAAAGCGAAAGTGGAAACGATATGAAGAGACAATTATTCGTAATGAACGCTTTATCGATTAAAGTCAATAAAGTAAATAAAAGTATAACCAGTTTGCATGATTATGAGTTAAGATGCTCTAGATTTTTTTTTCGCATTTGCTGAAGTTATTGCTATCTCTACTATACGTCGAAAATTTCGTTGCTAAGAGGAATTGAACCTAGCTGGACGTTTTGACGTTTTTCGTAGTTCTGTTAGTCATCTTATTGGGCAATTTAAGACTTAGCAAAAATTTTCGAATCGAATTTTTATGTTGCAAACGGCTGGCACAACGCAGACAATTTTAACACTTCATAGCTATTGTTAATAATATAATATAATTAATAATAATATAATATAATAATAATAATACAATATAACAATAATAATATTTTATAGCAATTGCTATAAAATTTTCACTCTTATGCACAAAAACATACAATAATTTTAAATATGCATATATGCATATTATTTCTCAATGTATAATATAATATAAAATATGCATAAAATTACATATAGATTACTTTGAATTCTCATAATTCCATTGTGACGATATAACGGCGATGAAATTCGATTGTAGTAGATGAATTAAGATGGATTTTTGCTCGATAAACTTATACAGTATCCATCTTTCTAAACGATTCCCCTCAAAAGGACGTATTATACTTGAAGCCGATGTACACTTATTTCTAAGAATATTTCATTGCTAACGTTGACAGTAATACTTCATTAAATTAATACCCTCTCCTCTGAATTTGCAATCAAATAAAATTCCAACAAAAAGGAACTAATATTTCCCCGAATAATAAAAAAAAAATAAATAAAGAAAAATTAGATTATATTCAAATGAAAAATATTTTTCCTCCACATTTATAGTGTCAAAATAACAACCTCTTGCACATATTATCACAAAAGTAGAGTCCATTCGTTCAGATTTGTTGAGTTGATCGTGATAAGGTACATCCTATTGATAACTTTATTGCTCATAAGAGAACAAATAGTATTGTACTGATAATATAAGATGCTACCTTGGGAAGAAATTTTTAATAAAGCAACAACTCTTTATTAGTGCGATTATACAAAAAAATTTTTTTTTTTGGAGAGAGGGGGAGTGATTAATCTGGGCATGTAGAAAAGGGTCTCCACCTTTTTTCACACAGATATATTTAAATGCCACGTCACATAATGTCGCTATTAATGGCGCAAATGTCCCGCAACGGAAATGCTCCACGACGCAATTAAGCGTTATGCAAGAATTTTATGTTGCAAATGATGTTCTCATTGGTTCGTTTATGTGGAATGTATATATGAGTCACAATGCAACGAGACAGAATAAAATATGACTAATATTTGAAATTGTTTGCTTAGTACTGTCATATGGTGATAGCGTATTGTATGAGTCATAATCTTTTTTGAAGTTTTTTTTTGTTATCACTAATAAGAAAACAAGCTATTTATTTTATGGTGTTAACAATACGGCATAGAAGATTAGATGAAAAACTCTTAAAAGATTTTTAGTTGAGAAAAAGCTGTCTCTCGGTCCATTTTCCCCCTCCCACCTCCTCTAAGTCTCATCACTCGAAAATAGACACTAAATTTGAAATTCGAATGTGACTGGTGCGAAATAAAAACTGTAGGAGAGAATGCGAGCGATAAATTGGCATCCAAGAAAGGTGGATTTTGGCTAGAAGAAATGAGGGTTCAAGTATGAGAGAGATAAAATTGCCCATTCGATTAGTGGAGTAGACGAACGGGAAGGAGGGGAGGAGGAAGGATGGTAAGGAGACCCCATCACTAGATCCGGTGTCTATTATAAACGTTAAACGCTTAACCATGCAACGATTTCTATGGTTTACGTTGAAGTGGCACTAAAATTTCACTAGAGGCTACAAGCTGCAGCTGTCGAGATGAAGAATGGACTCTGCCCTTGTTTCTTTCTCTATATCCTATTCTTGCCGTCCTATACAAGAATAGAACTTGCAGAAGCAAAGGAATGCAGCCGAATGTAGTGAAGCTTGGAAGCAAAAATAATGAACGAAGACGAAAAATATTCCATCGTGCCTAATATTACGAATGCAGCCGAATTCATAATCACGCAAATCGCTTGAAAAAATTATGAAGATACAAACAGTGCTTAGAATCGAACCTTCATCTTCCGCTTACCGCGCAAAACGACGTTCCACTAAGGCATCGCTTATTTCGATGATAAAAACTTTCAGTAATCGGATGCCACATGTACTGCAGCTGCTAAAGTTCGCTTGAATTCGCACATTATTGTGCGAAAAACCTATTTTAAATCAAGATTACCTGCATTCCTATTGCCAAACAAGTGAATAGCCGGGTAATTTGACTAAAAAAAAACAAAGAGAAAACAAACTGGAAAACGCTCCAACGAATCCTCAGCAATATGTGATTAAACGAATCAAGTTCCGTCTCGAGATGAAGAAAGAGACTCACCACTAGAAGTGATTCCAAAGAAGTCTAGTTGAAAGTGCCGAAGAAAACGTTCCGAAAGCTTGAATGTATTAAGTAAGTACACACATTATTCGAAAGATGGTTGAAGCATCGAGCGTTTAGCGTATGATTCGACTGCAGTGGTTTGTTTGCATACGTGCATCAACGTTCTCTTAGGCGACTGATAGCAATACTGTGTTGGCGCCTTCATCGACCACAAGAATGCTATATTTATGACCGAAAACGATCACCCCTCAAAGAACTATAGTAGAATAAATTCGAAAACCGCAAGGGATTCAAATGGATATCTTTAAGCGATCACTTCCTGTTTCGATTATATACGGTCAAATATTGTAGGTAATGGTATATACCGGGTTCACGCCGGAGTTTTATCAATCCGAGTGGTCTACCGAAATCTCGCCTACACAAATCGCTACTTAGATTCGTAGATCTGCAATGATCACGAAGTCGTACTGAAATGTATCTTCCTTTTTTTACACTTTTTCGTTTAGTATACGCAGCTATCTGAATCGTTTGCCATCCATCCCTGCAATATATAGACAATTCTTGTAGTGCACGTAGTTTATTGAAGATATACTGTTGCAATTAGCAAGAGTATGTTTAAAATTTCAAACATTCCTTTCCTGCCTTTATCCTTCCGTGTTCGGATTCTCTTTCCAAATCAATGTTCAATTAGTCCTAAATATTTCCCCCTCCCCCTCCGCCTTGAAAAAGACATCACCCTCCCAGCCGTAGTTTGTATCAACACTCGCGTATTTATTACTAAACACGTCTATGTTCACTAGCCATCAGTGAACCGTATCATCACGCTCAGCTATTGCTAAGTAAGGTGACGAAAAATCAGTCATCATTTGGCTCTCTTATTGTACACGAACACAGCGCTCTGTAACGGCGCACACTGCCGCTGCTCTATTCCATTTCATTTACAATCGCTTACCACCTCGTCATAGGTCTTTCCAGCTTCAACTATATCAGTCTTTGGTTCCAACTGAACAAAGCTTTAAGACACTTCATCAATTTTTTGAGCTTTTCCCAAGTACCACGTTACATTCATGTCAAAATCGTTCAATAACACTCTCTTGGAGGACGTTTTCACTAAGCAAATTTAGTGTAGTGCAATACAATATCAGAAAAGAATGAAACTCGTTTATTACAGTTTTATTGATTGCAAAATGCAAACCAAACAATACAAAGTGTTATCTGCCAATCTGACTTATCATCAACGGTAAGGGAACTCCGGAATGGGGTTTTTTTACAAATCACATAGAAACAACAACCACAACAACATAGAAAAAACAATGCAACTATACCACAAAAAACACAAACAATGATAAATGCCATCCCATAGGCGATACGGTCACAATAGTCACTGTACTCGCTCATTGTGAGTTGAACATTCGCTGAGGTCGAAAAAACCCAATATGAGCCTGAAAATAATAATGGAAATCGGAAATCAAACCCTTACTCTATCGATTATGGCTAACAGCGTCGACATTTTTTTTAAAGATTCTGATGACAACATTATTTAGTCATTTTATCGAATTTAGGTAGTAGAATGGTACCTAAAACAACGGGTATTTTATGCACTACTAAAAATGAAAACATTTCAGTGGAGATCAAAAAGATCGCCATCGATGTGTCATAGGTTCACGTCACACTATGTGGAGCAGCTGGCTTTATTCATTGCTTCAACCATGAGATTTGAACTCCAGAAAAAAAAATAAAATAAATAAAATAAAAAATTCATAAGAATGTATACTTACCAACGCAAAGTGTGATAGAGAAAATTCCAGCGAATAGCCAATCCACTGGATTCAAAAAGGATTCCTCTCTACGACCATCTAGTTTAGAGAACGCTTTAGCAATACGTATACTAATATCGGCTAGATAACGTGCGATGAATATTGCACCAGTTGTGATCAACCAAATAGGTATATATGGTTGTGCGGGGCATTCGTCCAGTTTAAATGCTCCAATGACGATCATTGATATTGGCAAAGCGTTGAAAGCAGTCAATACAATAAGGCCAACAACTAAAATTTGCTTGAGGATTTCAAGATTATTGAAGATTTCGATCTCCATTTCTTTTACAGACATCCTTCTCTTACCTAGAAATTACTCCTAGCAAATAACTTAGCAGTAGATGCTTAACAGTAAGAAGGTTCTTAAGAAAAAAAGTCATAAAGGGTGAGGAAGGGATCGGAAATTAAGTAGAAGCAACGTTGACTGATAGAATGGGTAGGTAATTGAGAATAGGGCTAAAATTACGACACATTTGAGTGTGCTCAAAGCAAATACTATGGAAGGAGAAACTTTAATCTCTCTACTAGTATAGCAAAGGATTTATGCACAGTTTCGCCTCACCAAAAAAATACGACAAATCTAAAATTACGCAGGTCAATTATCTACGGCAACCTTTTGTTGTACTTAGGATTAACGCCTTTTTAAATAAATATCTTCACGAATAAAGCTAGCACATTTTCCCACTTGAGTAAGTGAAATGCCCATCAATGAATTACGAAGAATTCTTAACAAACGTATCAAAACTTTGGGGTAAAGGGCTATGGACGAAGAATTTGCAGTCCTCGACGCTTGCACACATAGGAGAAGAAAGAAGACCGATTTGACTACGTAGACCTTACTTTATTTAACTTTTATAAGTGGCAAAATTGTATGAATGCGGGGAACTCCATGCATATGATTCCCCATTGATATTTTCGAATCTCACTAACAACCATCGAAATGTTCTAAAATTTAATTTTGGAATTTCAATGGTCTCACTCAATGAATCCTCTCAAATTTTGCTATATTTATTAGCACACTAATTTAGCAATTAAATACCACTCATTTAACAGTGAAATATTATCTGTAGGAAACAATAACGTCCACTTTTCCAATGAATATAAATATGTTTAAAAGAAGAGAAGTAAAGTTAAATAAATAATGAAGATAAACCTGAACTAGTTGTAGAAGAGTATAGTTTTGCACAGAATATCGTTAACGTCTCAGGACCATCGATATCATTGAATT
The DNA here is from genome assembly GCA_006503575.1 of Baylisascaris schroederi. NCBI lineage: Eukaryota > Metazoa > Nematoda > Chromadorea > Rhabditida > Ascarididae > Baylisascaris > Baylisascaris schroederi. The sequence goes on along the minus strand of QEWY01001717.1, from coordinate 62,232 downwards.
CTCCCTTTAACGCCGAATACATGCTTCACAATAAGTTGTACTCCTGTCGATTCTTAAACAAATATATACTCCATTAAATAGTCGTAAAAACTATCACTATTAAAGATGGAAGTAGGCAAATTCTGTCGAATACCCTGAAAAATTAAAAAAGGTTCCACAATGGAGCATTGAGTTTAAATCAACTATACGAAGATTTTACTACATTGCCTTAACAATTTCCTAATGTATCTGAAATTTGTTTGCATATTTGCCAGATAGCGTGATTATATCTGTGAGTTTCTGCTCAAGCAATCATTCCATAGTAATGAGTTAAAACTCCAAATAAACGTAAAAGCGTATATGTATAGCATAGAGATATGGCGATTTTATAGCTCGTTAACACAAATGAACATGATTAAAAAGCATTTTAAATATGGAATATTAATTCAAAGAATAATATTCTAGTCTGAATTGTAAAATAATTGGGGCGATAAACCCTACGCAGAAGTTCTTGGAAACTCAAAATGCAACAGTGCTAAATGCTGAGGCACTAATTGTAAATATGAGATCATCCATCACGCATTCAAATATGCAAAATCAATGACGTTGCCAAAGAAGGAGGGACGTTGTTTGGTTGAGGTGTGTATTTTCAGCGATTTCAAAGGTAAAAAAGCTTTCGCATTCTGCCTTAGTTTGCCAATTCACCGCACTATTTCGTTCCATTCCATTGCACAACAATACGCCTACTTTCGTTCATGCTTTACATTGAGCGTTCGTCTCTTACAGCTTCGCTCACCGATTGCATACAATCAATCGATACTGCACAACTAGCATAGCAATTGAGTTCTAAGCTAGAAAATGGAAATGGCTGTTAGATTTGGAGGGGGAAGTGATGGAGAGGGGATACGAAGGCGGAGAGGAGAGAAAGGATCCTTGACTATATTTAATTTAAGAATTCTTGGCTCTTCTAATATGGAAGTTTGAATTAAATAGTAGCAACGAATATAATTGATGAGTCACAGTGATTGACAATGTGGGAAAAAAAAACATTCATGCATCGATCCCTATTATGTTGACTTAGAAAACAACTCGATAAGGTGTTGCATAAATATTATAATTGTTTCAAAGAGATTTGTAGATCATCTCCTCAACAAAATATGAAAAGAAAAAATAAATTCTGTGATCACTTATATCCACCAAACTTATAAAGTTAGTAAAGCGCGCAATTTCATAGAATAAATGAATGATATTGAAACCTCTATCTAATGGAATTCGAACCCTTCTATTACTCAACATGCGAGTCCATCTGGAACCAAGTTGCTGCCATCCGTTGAAATTCCTTCGATTAATAACTACCTTGAATTAATGATCAATTATGTTTAACACTTTTTAATATATCAATACATGAAAGGAGTGAACTGTGTTCATTAAAAGTGTCATCTTGTTGGGCGAATATACGATAGAACAAACAAAGAAATCTAACATTTTAACACATTTTGTTAGTTAGAAAGTAGGAAATGCTATCCAAAATTGTGATGCCAAATACGAACTGTCGCAATCCACTTTCGAATCGACAACATGCGTATTGTTATGTGAAACGTTCAACATATATAATAAAATAACTATTAGTTATGTGTAGAAATATGCAAAAATGCTCCAAAGCGTCTTAAATTTGAATTCGCAGCGAAAGAAACGGAAACGACCAAAATCGCGGACATTCTACGCAAGCGTTATCACTGGCGCTATGTGGACGAGAGAAAAGAGCGATCGTTCGTCACGGAAACCTTTTTCTATTTCCGTTTCAAGCGCTTCTTTTTTCGCTTTGCAAATTGGCATATTCCGCAGAAGTTGTATTTGTTCATCCGCTCTTCTTCCATCTATTCTTGGAGCAAATTCCAATTGGGCAAAAACTCTGATAGCGACCACTAGCTCCCATTTTTCTCCACCCACTTTCAAAGAACACCCCAGTTTCTCAAGTTGCATTTTTTTTTTCACAACCTCACAAATTTTCCTCGCATGTTCCTGATTGTAGTCCAATCAGAAGCAAAATTTCCTAAAAAACACACTGCAGTGAAAAAGTTTTTTGTGATCAAATCGCTACTGTGGATACTAAAAGAAATCGCCATTGTGGATACTAAAAGAAATCGCCATTGTGGATGCTAAAAGAAATCGCCATTGTGGATACTAAACGAAGAAATGCTCAAACTAATGTAAAAACTTCACATTGAAATGTTTTCGAACAAATAGAATGCAGCAGATGATGTTTTTTCGAGAAATACGAACGATATAATATGTGGAAAAAATGTTATTTATATTCTAATTCAATTGATCACTCCCAAGATGTTCCCATCATTGATTCATCGAAAAAAGCGAATCGATCCAAATAAAGTTAGATTCCACTTTGCAGTTTTATAAACCTGTAGCAAATTCCGAGGCGACGAATTGATACGAAATATGATGAAGAAAGCTATCATTGCACCGAACAAGTTTCCAACACTAACTTTTTAATGGTTTTTCAAATTTAGCCGATCTTCATAGAGCAATAATGCTCTCCTATTGCCTAAAGACCCATTCGATCCCTTCATGAAGGTGTGATTTGCTTTTACGAAATTGGTGAGACTTGGAGAGTTCTTCATTAATTTGCTTTTCATTAGCTCTTTCATTTACTCCATTTCCTCAGTTCCCCCTTCTCTCTGAACTACTCTCCCCCAAAAAAAAGGATAAGCATTCTTTGAGTGAAAATCTCGGCAAGACCCGAAAGTCGCTCGCCCGCATCGGGAGTTGCCGCCTTTTCGGCGAAACCCTAAATACTAATGTCAAGCTCTTCAAATATCGACGGCGTTGAGCTCTGAAGGCAAATAGTTCTCCAAGGGTTTCTTGTTTTATTGCAATCGGAATGGCTGTCTCGCGAACCATGCTAGCACGAATTTATTCAGCATTACCGAAATGCCTACCTCAACTACTGCCGAATGACTTCCGACTACTGCACTCCTCCATGGTCTCCTTACTTGGCTTCTGACCCCTGCTTCTTCAGGAAAACTTTGCACGTTCTAACATGGTCTGCAAAACGGAGCCTTCCGGTTTTAGATGGAAGGAGCCAGGAAGATCGTCAATAAAAATAGCAACAACAAACATGTACAATTCAGATCCTCAATGAACTCCACCACTGACCTATTGATAATCACAAACAGAGTTTTCAGTAGCACAAACGTGTGTGAAGATCCACACAATGCTGCGAGTTCATGTGGAAATCGTTAAGTCAGAGACTAATTTTTCAAACCTTTATTAAATCTAAAACACAACACAGTATAAACGGAATAAAAGGAACAGTTGTCTGCAGCATTAGACGAGTCGCATAGCGAATAGAACGGAGTGCTTTAGTACGCTTCGCCGACTACTCCGGATGTCGGAAACCAACATCGCTTCACCAGGCGCTGCAATTATTTGCAGTTTATGCAAAGAAAACGGATAGAACCACTAAGGTACCACATTAGGAGTAGAAGCAGCTGGCCTCATCGATAGAACAACTCAAAGCTTCGAACCTTCAAACGAAAAGAGGCGCGAACAGGAGACCCACTTCAGTCTATCGCTATCGTTTCGTTGAACAAAAGACCTGGAACATCCCACAAAGACTTCGCCCCTAGCAATTTGTATTAATTGGACATTATCTAAGTGCGAAAAAAGTCGATCCGATGTCTTGCGTCAAAATATTCCGCCTCCGAACTGAGGATGCGAACTGACTCAGTTTTTTAATACAATAAACTCGCACCTTAGGCAGACAAGTCCTCCTCGTATCGTCGAAAACGAAGTCACGAGTGCAGGAATTATACACTGGCCGACCATCGATGCAAGTCAAGTAACGACGCGAACAACCCAACGAGAAGAAGCCGTTCCTTTGGCGGGTGCACTGTCGTACTAAACGGGAAATATGTTCTTTTGCAGTAATGAACATAAAGGCAGTATAAGAATGTAGAGATCCCTGGGTGCCAACACAGGTGGTGTTTCTAATGATTGCATCTGAGCTAGTCTAGAAACTTTTGCAAATACACTGCCACAAGACAAGCAACCCAGCCATTGCCTTATTTCTCATTCCCTTTATATGCTACTGCTCCGTCATGCTCACATTGCGTGTGAGCGCATTTGAACTGTGAGCATGCACGCGGACGCATACTTCACCGGTACGCATTGCTCGCAGGTGAAAGGAAAACTCCGCACACTCCCGCACTATGAAAACCCTCACCTTGGTACGCATTTAGTTGTAGGCTGGTCGAAGAACATCCCATCGCGGCAGGACATAACCTGCGACCTTCTGCTGCTGCAAGTCACAAATTGCGGAATGCAACCCAACGCGTATGGTCCGTCACGCCTACTGCTACAGAAGCTTGCACCTGAAACTCGCAAAAAATCACAACCAAGCTCCCGAAACTTTGGCAAACCCCAAGCGCCTAGCGATCTTTGCACAATAGCAATCACAAGTGGCTCACCGCGACCATAAGCACTTCACCGAGGAGAGCGTAAATTTCGTGCTAGTACACCTCGCTTTTTGCTACGAAACGCCCCCACACACGACCAATTGCTATATAAAATGCTCAAACCAACAACAAGCTATTCCACACTTGCCAGTCACTGCAACTCATTTTAGAGCGGCAGCCGTGAATACGAGGTAGGCTTCTGCAACCTGTTTTTGAAAGAAGGAAGTCAAGCCGATGGGAAAGCTGACAAACAAAGATGTTCACAAACGACGAATGAAGCTGACACTATACCTCCGATGCCGAGTGTTCTGGCTTCCACATGCGTTGTTGCAACCCAGGTGGCTGGAAAAAAACACTTGTCAGAAAGGAAACGAACACTGCCATCACTTTAATGCTAGGAGGCCTTAAAACGGTCACTTACATGTATCAATGAGAAGCTCCGAAGCTCATTCAATTAAACGCCTGACAAGTCACATCATATACAACGCTTACACTAATCTGTAAATTCAGTGCTTCTTAGGGCGGAATAGCTTCCTAATACAGGCTCAGCAGGCAGTAAAAAAATTACGGAATCCAATAAATGATGAATGAATAAAGCATAATTTAAGTGGCCCTATAGGCCCCTCAAAACTTCACTGGCAGCAAATTTCGTACTGTAGCACCCTACGAGATCCTAACGAGCGATCGATTCCTCAATCAAATCGCTTTATTCACCATATCGTTCCAACGAAGCGACAGCCCGCACCAGTTGTCTTCCAACTTTTCATTTAGTGCCCTCAGAAACGAGTTTGAGGGTAATATTAACAACCATAGATGGAGTGGGACACTAACCAAGAGCCAGCAGAATAGAAAACACCGGATTCATGGTGCCCCACAACGTCACACCAAACCAACGAATCGCAAGAGACATCGAATATTCGATGCTTCATTTATTTATACTACTATCGGCGCTTTAGAGGAGACCCTTCGGGCTAGAGGGTATGGCCCTATAGGCCCCTCAAAACTTCACTGGCAGCAAATTTCGTACTGTAGCACCCTACGAGATCCTAACGAGCGATCGATTCCTCAATCAAATCGCTTTATTCACCATATCGTTCCAACGAAGCGACAGCCCGCACCAGTTGTCTTCCAACTTTTCATTTAGTGCCCTCAGAAACGAGTTTGAGGGTAATATTAACAACCATAGATGGAGTGGGACACTAACCAAGAGCCAGCAGAATAGAAAACACCGGATTCATGGTGCCCCACAACGTCACACCAAACCAACGAATCGCAAGAGACATCGAATATTCGATGCTTCATTTATTTATACTACTATCGGCGCTTTAGAGGAGACCCTTCGGGCTAGAGGGTAGGAGTTGCCCTATTTAGTATGATCACTTGTTGCACACTGCCCTTTGCACAGCACCATGTCATACCACTGACAACTTGCACTCGTCGATCTGATCAGAAACTTCACTAACGAGAACAATAGTGATGCTGTGTGTTCGGCGCTTCTGAGCGGTGCTTATTTCTGTTCTTGGCACTTTGATTCAGCTTAGATGTTTTTAGTCGTCGCAATGAGGAGTCATGAATTCATTGTCTTTGGCGGCTTACACGAGTCGTTTGTTGATCATTGCCTCCAAGGGCAGAATACAATAGCAGATCACATTGAACTACATAAGTCTTCTCCTTGCCTTGAGGGTACTTTCAATAAGAGTCGAAAGCAGTATAAATAAACTTCTCCATGCCTAAACTTCCATTCCCTCTTGTTGTGTGGAAGCTGTTCATGTGGGACCACTCGTATAAGGCCATGAATTGGACGTCGTCAGTGCTGTTCGTGGCTCTCGGTTAGTGCTGCATCTAACATTAAGTCTACGAGGTCTTGAGCTCAGCTTCGGGAATGAGTCGGTCAGTTCAAATTGCAGTGGGGAGAGGTGATGGGAGTGGACTTGCGGAACAAAGGCTAGCGAAGGAGTGAACAGTTGAAAGCAGGATCATTTGCTGAGAATTCTTGGCACTACATGTGTGGCGTTTTGAGCGGCAACGCGAGACCGCAAAAAGGGATGAATCTCTGAGCTCCACTGCAACAGCTCCGACTTGTAGTTTGATTGTTTTGCAACTATTGATTTGGGTCTATAAGCGGTTACGTTTCCACTTACCGGGGATTCCAAGAGGTATTCCAAAGGAGCGCGGGTCCAAAAAGTACAGAATTCACTGAAGGCTGATAACGAATATCTGGTAATCGCTCTGTGCCATTTAATAAATCTGCAAACTTCCGAATAATATTCAGATATGGTGATGGTTGTAACGGTTGCCATTATTAAGGCCATTCAACCTTTTTTCAGTCGTGTGGGCTGCGTCAACGCATGTGGAAGGCAAAGCACTTCGCATCGGAGGTATACTTTGGTGCTTGTTTTTGGTTCTTAAATAGGTCAAAGCAATGCGTCTCGACTATACGGGTTAGTGGCGATCGCGGTATCCAAGCAATGCACAACATCTGCCCTCGTCAAAGCTTCTGAGCCGGTCTGTCCGGAACTCCGAAGGGAGTCGTTTTGTTCATAGTTAAGCGGCAGTCGTTGCGGATTCGCAAAGGAATATCTGCGCAACACTACGGCTATTACCCCGAATATAATATGGGATAGTGGCAGTTGCATGGATATGCGAAGATTAATCGCGTGTTCGCACGCCCTTTTATAGCAGTTGTTGAGGTGAATAAGCGTTAAGGTATAACTTCACACATGTAGGTGATGACAGGGATATCTCGAGATGGTCATAACGTTTGCGAGGATAGCAAGGGGATGGAGGAGTTGCAAAAAAGCTGGGCGTCAAGGAAGGAGAGTACTAAACTTATGCTTAGTTCAGCATTATTGACACGAAAGGAGATTTTGCTGAGAGGTAGTGATGTCCACTTGGAGTCATGCACTGAAGTGTTGCACTATTTCAGTTGGCAGTGACTTCTGCAGTCAGCGCCCAGACGGTGACTACAACATCGGCTGCTTTTGTTCATAGTTAAGCGGCAGTCGTTGCGGATTCGCAAAGGAATATCTGCGCAACACTACGGCTATTACCCCGAATATAATATGGGATAGTGGCAGTTGCATGGATATGCGAAGATTAATCGCGTGTTCGCACGCCCTTTTATAGCAGTTGTTGAGGTGAATAAGCGTTAAGGTATAACTTCACACATGTAGGTGATGACAGGGATATCTCGAGATGGTCATAACGTTTGCGAGGATAGCAAGGGGATGGAGGAGTTGCAAAAAAGCTGGGCGTCAAGGAAGGAGAGTACTAAACTTATGCTTAGTTCAGCATTATTGACACGAAAGGAGATTTTGCTGAGAGGTAGTGATGTCCACTTGGAGTCATGCACTGAAGTGTTGCACTATTTCAGTTGGCAGTGACTTCTGCAGTCAGCGCCCAGACGGTGACTACAACATCGGCTGCGTGTCGAACTACATAACATGTGCCGGTAGACGTGCTCACCCCAAGAGATGCCCGGACGGTCTCGTTCTTAACGAACCTTCTGACATGTGCGTGGAGAAGAGATACGTTGGGGTCTGCCGTGGCAGCCCTTCTGCGACCAGGACGCTCGACGGACCCAAAACTCCTATTGAGCCTGTGGCGGCATCCGCTTCAGTGTTATCACAGCCGCAACTGGTGTCGCAGCCACAGCTGGTATCGCAGCCGCAACTGGTATCACAGCGGCAAGTGGTAAAGCAGCGGAAGGTGGTATCACACTCACCAGCCGTGGCATACCCGCCAGCCGCGGCGTCCCCGCCAGTGGCAGCAACCCCGCCAGCCGTTTCATATCCGCCAGTGGTAGTACGCCCGCCAGTGGTAGTACGCCCGCCAGTGGTAGTACGCCCGCCAGTACTAGCACAGCCGCCAGCACTAGCACGGCCGCCGGTGGTAGCAAGTGCCCCAGTGGTAGAAAACCCGGAGGTGGTATTGCAGCCGCAGTTTGTATCGCAGCCACAATTGGTTTCGCAAAAGCAAGTGGTATCCCAGAAGCAAGTGGTCAAGCAAAGCAAAGAAGTATCACACCCGCGAAAGGTGGCATACCCGCCAGTGGTAGAAGCCCCGCCAGTGGTAGAAGCTCCGCCAGTGGTAGAAGCTCCGCCAGTGGTAGAAGCTCCGCCAGTGGTAGAAGCCCCGCCAGTGGTAGAAGCCCCGCCAGTGGTAGAAGCCCCGCCAGTGGTAGAAGCCCCGCCAGTGGTAGCGTCTCCTAAAGTGAAAACATGCTCCCCCATGGTTACCGGTCCTAAAGTGAAACCATGTTCCCCAGTGGTTGCCCCTTCACTGGAGGTTGCTCCTCCACCAGAGGTTGCTCCTCCACTGTATAATGCATCCTACATGTGCATCTAAAGAAAGGTTGTTGCGCAAGGAATGATTTGTTCTGTTCCGGCATGTCTCACGTGTCAAGTATGTCTAGACATGCAACGGGCGAAAGCGCAGAATTGTTCTTTTGGATGACAGTTTGCAGTAGCTTCGAATTCAATGCTACAGGAATGGTACAACGTGGTTATGTTTCCTTTCATTCATTTGTTTTCGTAATCAACCTTCATAAATTTTTGGTCTGTCGGAATAAGGAGCTGAAAGGGCGCCATAATCCCATTTCAGCTGAGCACGCAGTTCGAGAGCAAACATGAGACTGATTGGTGCCGTGCTCACTGCGCGTGAACAATTGAGAGCTATGTGAAGTCCAATAAGTGGGAGGAGCTCAAACCAGGCATGCGAGTGAGATATTTCCCTGAACTCCAGTGTTTTCGATAAACCTCCGGCTAATAGGATAGAGACTACAGCACGATCTGCAGTGAATGCTGAAAAACTTTCTCCTGTTGCCGCAGTGTAGAGAAGACGGGCCGGGTTGGCGAGTTGTAGTTTAATTATGGCTGACTGAACCGAACATCAAAATGACCCTGTACAGCGCACACAAAAGCAAACGGTTTCAAAACACGCAGTAATACAGCCAGAAAAAAGCTCAGAGAAGGACAGATATCACTGAGGTTGATGCGTGTAACTAGAGATGCTGCGCGACCACTCCTAAAACATCAGGCGAGAGAGAGTCGCAGCGTGGTCGTGCGAGAGTCGCTGGGCGCTCATTACAACTGCTTTGAAGCTCACTTAAAAGCCTGGCAAGGCACATCACATGGTACGTTCACAGCAATCTCCAAATTAGTGCTTCAGAGGCACTAATGGCTTCCGAATACCAGCTCAGTAACGTGTAAAAAATCAAAGAAACGAATATATGAAGATTGAACAAAACATAAATTAAATGGCCCCATATGCCTCTCAGAACTTCACTTGCGGCTGCTTTTTTACTGCAGTGGCCCATGTGAGCTTAAAGAGCGATCTGATCCTCAATCAAATCGCTTTCTCCACCATCTCGGTCCGACGACGAGACAGTCGGTAACAGTCGGTACGCAGTTGTAATGAGCGCCCAGCGACTCTCGCACGACCACGCTGCGACTCTCTCTCGCCTGATGTTTTAGGAGTGGTCGCGCAGCATCTCTAGTTACACGCATCAACCTCAGTGATATCTGTCCTTCTCTGAGCTTTTTTCTGGCTGTATTACTGCGTGTTTTGAAACCGTTTGCTTTTGTGTGCGCTGTACAGGGTCATTTTGATGTTCGGTTCAGTCAGCCATAATTAAACTACAACTCGCCAACCCGGCCCGTCTTCTCTACACTGCGGCAACAGGAGAAAGTTTTTCAGCATTCACTGCAGATCGTGCTGTAGTCTCTATCCTATTAGCCGGAGGTTTATCGAAAACACTGGAGTTCAGGGAAATATCTCACTCGCATGCCTGGTTTGAGCTCCTCCCACTTATTGGACTTCACATAGCTCTCAATTGTTCACGCGCAGTGAGCACGGCACCAATCAGTCTCATGTTTGCTCTCGAACTGCGTGCTCAGCTGAAATGGGATTATGGCGCCCTTTCAGCTCCTTATTCCGACAGACCAAAAATTTATGAAGGTTGATTACGAAAACAAATGAATGAAAGGAAACATAACCACGTTGTACCATTCCTGTAGCATTGAATTCGAAGCTACTGCAAACTGTCATCCAAAAGAACAATTCTGCGCTTTCGCCCGTTGCATGTCTAGACATACTTGACACGTGAGACATGCCGGAACAGAACAAATCATTCCTTGCGCAACAACCTTTCTTTAGATGCACATGTAGGATGCATTATACTATCTACAAATCTGTGAGAAAAACGAGCTCAGCTATTTAGCGCATCAAGCATGTACCTTGGGCAAGCAAGTCATCTCCCTTTCGTCGAATACACCATGTTCGTAGCTCAGCTAGTCAATACATCATGCATGTACCTTAGATAGACAAGTCATCTTCCTTTCGTCGAATACACCATGTTCGCAGGCATTATACGTCGAACGACCATCGACACACACCAAGTACCGCGAAGAAGCCGTTCTGGTGAGGAGTGCATAGTCGAACTAAATGAACAACATGTGATCATAAAAATGGAGCATGAGAATTCAGAGAACATTGAAGCCTGCGAGTGAACCAGTAATCAAGAACGATCATTGAACGATAACCACTATTAGCTGTTCTTCACTAAACCAGTATCACGCAAGCGTCCACGAAGAGCAACAACAACTTCATATTCACACATGGAAAAATCGAACGAAAGGACATAAGGTTATCTGCAGCGTTGTGATGATCCAAAAAAAGCAATTTTGCTACAGCATGCTATCTTTGGAAACACATCCACAATCCTACAAAGCGTTGTTGCTATTATTATACCATGGCATTGAAACCAGAGAGAACATGGTTTCCACTGATTTTAGTGAAAAAAACCATTGCTGAGCATACGAAGCTCGCTATTTTCACTAGTTAGAAACATGGGTATGTCATTTAGGAAAGCAAAGAAATAAACTTGCCTTTCACAGTTACTGGGACAACCACTCGTGGAGGAGCAACCACTGGTGGAGGAGCAACCACTGGTGGAGGAGCAACCACTGGTGGAGGAGCAACCACTGGTGGNTACCACTGGCGGATATGAAACGGCTGGCGGGGTTGCTGCCACTGGCGGAGACGCCGCGACTGACGGGTATGCCAAAGCGGGTGAGTGTGATGCCACCTTCCGCTGCTTTACCACTTGCCGCTGTGATACCAGTTGCGGCTGCGATACCAGCTGTTGCTGTGACACCAGTTGCGGCTGTGATAACACTGAAGCGGATGGCGCCACAGGCGCGAAAGGAGTTTTGGGTTCGTCGAGCGCCTTGGTCGCAGAAGGGTTGCCGCGGCACACCCCGACGTAGCTCTTTTCCATGCACATTTGAAAAGCTTCGTTAAAAACGAGATTGTCCGGGCATGTCTTGGGTTGAGCACGTCTACCGGCACATGTTATGTAACTCGACATGCAGCCGATGTTGTAATCACCGTCTGGACGCCGATTGCAGAAGTTACTGCTAACTGAAATAGTGCAATACTTCAGTACATGACATCAAGTGGACATGACGGCCTCTTAACGAAATTTCCTTACGTATCAATAATGCTGAACTAAGGATAAGTTTCATATTCTCCTTGCCTGATGCCCAGCTCCTTTGCAACTCCTCCATCCCCTTGCTATCCTCGCACACGTTATCACCATCTCGAGATATCCCTGTCATCATCTACATGTGTGAAACTACACCTTGGCGTTTATTCACCTCAATAACTGCTATAAAAAGGCGATGAATCTTCGAGGCGAGTGTTTCTACGCAAATGCCGCATACGCCCCTATTAGTTTCCTGGTAACAGCCATACTGTCGGGCAGACATTCGTAGGCGAATCCGCAACGACTGCCGCCTGACTATGAACAAAGGGACTCCCTTCGGAGTTCCGGACAGACCGACTCAGATGCTTTGACGAGGGCAGATGCTGGGCATTGCTTGGATACCGCGACCGTCACTAACCCGTTTAGTCGAGACGCATTGCTTTGACTTATTTAAGAAGCAAAAACAAGCACTAAAGTATACCTCCGATGCGAAGTGCTTTGCCTTCCACATGGGTTGATGCAATCCACGCGACTGAAAAAAAGGTTGTTCAGTTAATCGCGAAATACAGCAATGGTCTTAATACAAGCCAGCGTTATAACCGCCACCGTATGTGGACGTTATTCGGAAGTTTGCAGCTTTATCAATAGGTCACAGTGATCATCAGATATTACTTCCCAGCTTTCACTGAATCCGGTACTTCTCGGACCCGAGCTCCTCCGGAATACCTCACGGAATACAAAATAAATAAGAACATAATCGTTTAAAAACCCGAATCAGCAGTTGGGAAAGCATGAAAGTAAAAGTTGGAGCGCTTGTAGTGGAGCTCAGAGGTTCGTTCCATTTTGCGGTGAAGTTTTCGTACCGCTGTGCCGCTCAGAACGCCATACATGTAGTGTAGAATGCATAGCAACTGATTCGGCCTTCAACTATTCAATTCTTTGTTATTCTGTGTTCCGCAAGTCTACTGCTAGCACCTCTCCCCTACTAGAATTTGAACGGACCGACTCATACGCGAAGCTGAGGTTAAGAATTTATAGACTTGATGTTAAATGCAGCACTAACCGAGAACAACCAGCAGCACTCGTGACGTCCGCTTCATGGCCTCATACGACTGGTCGCAAATGAACAGCTTCTACGCAACAACAGAGAATGTGAATTTCGGCGTGGAGAAGTATATCTGTACTGCTTTCGACTCTTATTGAAAGTACCCTCAAGGCAAGGAGAAGACTTATGTAGTTCAATGTGATCTGCTATTGTATTCTGCCCTTGGAGGCAATGATCAACAAACGACTCGTGTAAGCCGCCAAAGACAATGAATTCATGACTCCTCATTGCGACGACTAAAAACATCTAAGCTGAATCAAAGTGCCAAGAACAGCAATAAGCACCGCTCAGAAGCGCCGAACACACAGCATCACTATTGTTCTCGTTAGTGAAGTTTCTGATCAGATCGACGAGTGCAAGTTGTCAGTGGTATGACATGGTGCTGTGCAAAGGGCAGTGTGCAACAAGTGATCATACTAAATAGGGCAAGTCCTACCCTCTAGCCCGAAGGGTCTCCTCTAAAGCGCCGATAGTAGTATAAATAAATGAAGCATCGAATATTCGATGTCTCTTGCGATTCGTTGGTTTGGTGTGACGTTGTGGGGCACCATGAATCCGGTGTTTTCTATTCTGCTGGCTCTTGGTTAGTGTCCCACTCCATCTATGGTTGTTAATATTACCCTCAAACTCGTTTCTGAGGGCACTAAATGAAAAGTTGGAAGACAACTGGTGCGGGCTGTCGCTTCGTTGGAACGATATGGTGAATAAAGCGATTTGATTGAGGAATCGATCGCTCGTTAGGATCTCGTAGGGTGCTACAGTACGAAATTTGCTGCCAGTGAAGTTTTGAGGGGCCTATAGGGCCTTACCCTCTAGCCCGAAGGGTCTCCTCTAAAGCGCCGATAGTAGTATAAATAAATGAAGCATCGAATATTCGATGTCTCTTGCGATTCGTTGGTTTGGTGTGACGTTGTGGGGCACCATGAATCCGGTGTTTTCTATTCTGCTGGCTCTTGGTTAGTGTCCCACTCCATCTATGGTTGTTAATATTACCCTCAAACTCGTTTCTGAGGGCACTAAATGAAAAGTTGGAAGACAACTGGTGCGGGCTGTCGCTTCGTTGGAACGATATGGTGAATAAAGCGATTTGATTGAGGAATCGATCGCTCGTTAGGATCTCGTAGGGTGCTACAGTACGAAATTTGCTGCCAGTGAAGTTTTGAGGGGCCTATAGGGCCGTTTAAATTATGCTTTATTCATTCTTCATTTATTCGTTTCCGTAATTTTTTACTGCCTGCTAAGCCTGTATTAGGAAGCTATTCCGGCCTAAGAAGCACTGAGTTTACAGATTAGTGTGAGCGTTGTGTATGATGTGCCTTGTCAGGCGTTTAATTGAGTGAGCTCCGAAGCTTCTCATTGATACATACAAGGACCGTTCTAAGGCATGCTAGCATTGAAGTGATCGCAGTGTTCGTTTCCTTTCTGACAAGCGTTTTTTTTCAGCCACCTGGGTTGCAACAACGCATGTGGAAGCCAGAACACTCGGCATCGGAGGTATAGTGTCAGCTTCATTCGTCGTTTGTGAACATCTTTGTTTGTCAGCTTTCCCATCGGCTTGACTTGCTTCTTTCAAAAACAGGTTGCAGAAGCCTACCTCGTATTCACGGCTGCCGCTCTAAAATGAGTTGCAGTGACTGGCAAGTGTGGAATAGCTTGTTGTTGGTTTGAGCATTTTATATAGCAACTGGTCGTGTATGGGGGCGTTTCGTACCAAAACAGAGGTATACTAGCACGAAATTTACGCTCTCCTTGGTGAAGTGGTTATGGTCGCAGTGAGCCACTTGTGGTTGCTATTGTGCAAAGCTCGCTAGGCGCTCGGGGTTTGGCAAAGTCTCAGGAGCTTGGTTGTGATTTTTTGCGAGTTTCAGGTGCAAGCTTCTGTAGCAGTAGGCGTGACGGACCATACGCGTTGGGTTGCATTCCGCAATTTGTGACTTGCAGCAGCAGAAGGTCGCAGGTTATGTCCTGCCGCGATGGGATGTTCTTCGACCAGCCTACAACTAAATGCGTACCAAGGTGAGGGTTTTCATAGTGCGGGAGTGTGCGGAGTTTTCCTTTCACCTGCGAGCAATGCGTACCGGTGAAGTATGCGTCCGCGTGCATGCTCACAGTTCAAATGCGCTCACACGCAATGTGAGCATGACGGAGCAGTAGCATATAAAGGGAATGAGAAATAAGGCTGCACCGTATGGTAAATTCCTTCATTTCAAGGACCGTACAATGGGATTGGAGGGAAGTGGCGAAAGTAGTTTGTACAATGGGATTGGAGGGAAGTGGCGAAAGTAGTTGGCAGAACGTTAAAAGATGTGAGTTGGGTCCACTATTTGAAGAGCCTTCCTACATAGACGTGCGGACCGTTGTTAATGTTTCATCTCTGGCCGCGATAAAATAATTGCTGACTTCAGATCTCTGCGGTTCCTCGTTCATTGTTGATAGTTTGGGACCGAATTTGTGATAGCAGAGTATAGGCGTTTGTTGGCAAGAACGTAGCGTTCACTAATGTAGGGCACAAGAATCAGAAACGAGGTTCCAGCATTGCAATGAGTTTCATAGTTTAATTGTTGCAGGTGGTATGCGTCGTCCTGCCGCGGTTACGCCTTCGAGAGGCCGCCTCGCGGATTCGCTCCTCTGTTCACTCCAACCGAGCCTCGTAACAATTAAACCATTTATATTATCCGTCTTTGAATGCTTCCAACACTCACCTCCCTCGTAAATGACGTCCAAAACTTCATAGGAACGAAATTTTGTGACAGCACTCTCCCAGCCAGATGAATTGTCAAACGATTGGGTTTCGAGTATGAGAAGTGCGAATTTTGCTTTGTGTTCTCCTAACGTCAGATACAAGAATGTTGCTGCTTTTCAGTTGATAGCGGCTTCTGCGATGGGCGATCAGATGGCGATTACAACATCGGTTGCGTGCCTTCCTACATAACGTGTGCCGGTAGACGTGCTCACGCAAAGGAATGCCCGAGCGGACTCGTTCTTGACGAAGTTTCCGATATGTGCGTGGAGAAAATATACGTGGGGGCATGCGGCGGCAGTCCCACTACGACCGTTGCCGTTCCCGAAGTACCTCCAGCTCAAGCGGTTCCTCTCCCGGCGGCCGCTGCCCCGCCGCCGGTGGCTTCTTATCCAGCTGCGGCTCCTGCCCCTGCGGCCGCTCCCGCCCCAGACGTACCCGCAGGCCCAATGGTCGCTCCTCCAGAAATGGCGCCCGCTCCAGTCGTTGCTCCTTACCCAGAGGTTGCTCCTGCGCCTGTCGTCGCATCTTATCCATTGCTTTCTCCGCCTCTATTGGCTGCCCCTCCAATGGTCGCCTATCCTTCAGTGGTAGCAGCTCCTCCAGTGGTAGCAGCTCCTCCACTAGTCGCAGCTCCAGCAGTGGTAGCAGCTCCTCCAATGGTAGAAGCTCCTCCAATGGTAGAAGCTCCTCCTATGGTAGAAGCTCCTCCAGTGGTAGCAGCTCCTCCAGCTCCTGCGCCTCCTCCAGCGGCTGCACCACCTCCAGCGGCACCCGCATTGGAGGCACCAGCCGAATCAACCGTCACGATCACAAGAGGCAAGTTTTTTAGTCGTTTCTTTCGATCACGGCCTATGTTTTCGAGGGGTGAGGGTGAAGCACTGTTGCGCTGAGTAGTGGATGTTTTAAATGAATACAGTGGAAATTGCCTGCTATGCCTTATGATTTGAATTGATATTGGGTCAAAAGCATTGCGTGCGTGGTTTGATATTATTGACGAGTTGTTTGGGAATATCGCATGCTATGGCTGGGTTGCTTGTCTTGTGGTTTGCATGCCATGGCTGGGTTGCTTGTCTTGTGGCAGTGTATTTGCTATGGCTGGGTTGCTTGTCTTGTGGCAGTGTATTTGCAAAAGTTTCTAGACTAGCTCAGATGCAATCATTAGAAACACCACCTGTGTTGGCACCCAGGGATCTCTACATTCTTATACTGCCTTTATGTTCATTACTGCAAAAGAACATATTTCCCGTTTAGTACGACAGTGCACCCGCCAAAGGAACGGCTTCTTCTCGTTGGGTTGTTCGCGTCGTTACTTGACTTGCATCGATGGTCGGCCAGTGTATAATTCCTGCACTCGTGACTTCGTTTTCGACGATACGAGGAGGACTTGTCTGCCTAAGGTGCGAGTTTATTGTATTAAAAAACTGAGTCAGTTCGCATCCTCAGTTCGGAGGCGGAATATTTTGACGCAAGACATCGGATCGACTTTTTTCGCACTTAGATAATGTCCAATTAATACAAATTGCTAGGGGCGAAGTCTTTGTGGGATGTTCCAGGTCTTTTGTTCAACGAAACGATAGCGATAGACTGAAGTGGGTCTCCTGTTCGCGCCTCTTTTCGTTTGAAGGTTCGAAGCTTTGAGTTGTTCTATCGATGAGGCCAGCTGCTTCTACTCCTAATGTGGTACCTTAGTGCTTCTATCCGTTTTCTTTGCATAAACTGCAAATAATTGCAGCGCCTGGTGAAGCGATGTTGGTTTCCGACATCCGGAGTAGTCGGCGAAGCGTACTAAAGCACTCCGTTCTATTCGCTATGCGACTCGTCTAATGCTGCAGACAACTGTTCCTTTTATTCCGTTTATACTGTGTTGTGTTTTAGATTTAATAAAGGTTTGAAAAATTAGTCTCTGACTTAATGGTTTCCACATGAACTTGCAGCATCGTATGGATGCTGAAAGTTTAAATTCCACGAAAAAAAGATTCATTGAACTCTGGTTGTGGTAATGAGTGACGGTGATTCTTGACCGATATCCCTCAGTTGCGCGGTCTCCACGCTGCGAGAGTGGACTTGTCGCCTCAACGACTCTTTCGTTATAAGTAGCTCGTGATCTCCATTCTAATATGGCTTTACCAACTGCCTGTCTCAATACGCTTCAAAGCAGCCTTTCACATATTCGTAGGGAGTTTAATTTGATTCCACGGAAGCGTTAAACCCAGTCTCATTACCTGCGTTGTTGCTCCACCTAGAATCACACGGAACGGGTGCCTCTTCGCCTCTTTCTTAGCAAATAGCTTACTGGTGGGCTTCTGTCAGTGCTACTGAAAACTCTCTTCGTGATTATCAACAGGTCAGTGGTGGAGTTCCTTGAGGATCTGCCTTGGACCTACTTGTTAGTGCTATTTTTATTGACGATCTACGTGACTTCTTCCATTTGAATCCATCCACTGGCAATCTTCAGAGCATCTTCAGCTGTGTTGATCACTTGTTTGATCATGCTCTGACTTTTCGGATTGTGAATCTCTTTGATTAAACAATGTTCGTTTGTTTTTCGAGAAGTTTAATCAATTGGGGATGATGCTTTCAAGAAGTGATCGTGGGAATATGTGAATCGAAGTCATATGACACGGCTTCCTAATCACGGTCAAAGGTCAGTCTGAATATTTATGCAGTTAGTGTTGGCTAGAAGTATTCATCCATTAGCTTGAGCTAGTCAAGAACATGAAGGGGGAGGCTTTACAATCTGAAAGCATTGTTGCCTACAACTAAGAACGAATGCTTAACCAGGTGAATTTTTAAGAAATCATTATATATTTGAGGCAAATGACTCCAAAGTTCAAGTAATTAAAAACTCATATATTCTTTCAAATGGCAGGTGCGAGAAAAGAAAATGACTTCTAACGAAAAAGTTTTTGCTGCTAGCTAATAATGAATTAGCAAGTTTTTATCGTTTTCTGAAAAAAAAAAACGATGCAATCAAATGGTTTATTGAGGTTTGAGTGGTTTTTAAAAAAACCATCCCATATCATCATCTTTGGCACATTTTTTATGCTCATATTTTCTGCGAAATTTCTGGAAAAGTAAAATTTGCACAATTTTACTTGTTTTCACGGATTCTCAATTTCAATGGAGAAAAGCCTGAAGGATAATTTCTGATTCGAGCGATACTTACTTGCACAATTTTCGAATATCACAAGCAATTTCAGTTACTACCTTTAATAAGACTGCAGTTTTTTAGGACCCGTTGACTGTATTGTACAAATTTGTATTCACATCTACACACGTAGTTACATTTTCTTCATAAAAGCCTCAATCATATATCATGTAATCCCATGACGCTAATGGGAAAAAAAAATTCTTTCATTTTGGAGTGTTTAGCTCAGTTGACGATCAAACAATCCAACAGTCATTTTAATATTTTCAAGCGACTTAAATTGCTTCTACAATCCCACTCATAAATTGTCGATATAAGAGTTCATTAAAATTCCCTAATGAAAAAAAAAAAATTTCCTTCATCATACTACAAACGATTTCTACCAACTAAGTTAGAATTAGTAAAACGAACTATAATAAGATCGCATTTGTTAGCATGTATATGTCTGCTTGTGTTTGTCTATTTGTCTGAAAGTTTCGATTAGGACATCGTTTAAGTTAGATCTATGAAATATAGAAGCAATGGATTCCACTCCAAACGATCAACTCATATAAAAAAATTTAAGTGGATCGGGCAAAATCGAGAGAAATTATGAGCACTTTAAAAATTCCAAAAAAAATCGCATACATTTTCTCGCATTTTCACTTTATATTGCTTAGCATGGAAAATTCAACCTTTTTTTTTAAAATGATTTATCTAAGTGTTGGAATCATATAAGATATTTATGCCCGTTCAATCAACTGACGTGAATCTTCAGAAACTGACTAACTGCTCAAGTAAAAGAAATAGATTTTGCTGATATTGTTGTTTCTCTTAGATATTATTCTTTTATGACTTAGTTGTTTCTCAAATACAAATTATCGCCTCTTATCTTCTTCTCTCGTTTCAAATGTTATAAGGAACTAAGTGAAAATCGACCAACATAGAAAAAAAAACGAACACATTCGTGCTAATTTTTTTGTCGATTTAATTTAGAGAAGGTAGTTCACCTTCACTAAATTAAATCGGAAAAAATATCAACACGATATTTTATTCTATAATTAAGAAGATCTGAGAAATCCCACTGATAAATAGTTCACGATCATTATGTCTGATGTTGAAGTCTCTTACTGTGCCCGTTTAAAAATCGTTTCCGTTTAACTTATTTCCCTATGGACCTGAAGAAACGTATTCTGAAAGGCTATATAGGAAATGAACGTAAATTTTCGTTGGTAAGATTATTTGAAACCTATTATTCTCTATGCAAACAATCTAATGGCATGAATCGCAAATCTTTCGAGCTTATCATTACAATATGAGCTTATCATCACAATATGAGCATATCATCACAATATGAGCTTATCATCACAATATCAGCTTATCATCCACAACGCTCTGAGATGCATCTGATTTATCTGGCTTCTCAATTCGTCTGGCAGATTCGATATGGATTTATCTGGCAGATTAGATAGAAGAAATTGCTTGCAGAGAGGTGATAAATTGCAGTAAAAAGGATATCTACATAAGGCAACTAAATTGTTTTCAAAAGTAACAACATCCACACGCAATTGCAATATTTTCCATGCAAAAAAAAAGACCGAATAATGTCAAGAAATATTAAACAAATTAAGAAAATATTATAAACAAAGAGGACAATTCCTATAATCAAAAAAAAAAAATCTTCATTCCACGTTATTTGGGAAGGAATAGTCGCGCAGAGAATTCGATATAAGCATTTGGAATGAGGGTTCGATCACAACAAATAAAACAAAAAAAGTGAAGTATGCCGTCAATGAGGCAAAACCATATTTTCGGAATCGGTTCCTAACTTTAAAGAATCTTTACGAAGCACCGTGAGATTTAATTTTAAGATCGTTCCAAAGTGCGCATTCAACCTAATAACTGTATCGACTTCTGCATCCCAGAATTTCTGCAAGTCCATATTTTGATAGTTACCCAAATTTGTGACCTCGAATCCTAGCACTGATAGTCATTCACTATGCTCTCACATTATTGATATACACAGTAATCTCACCTATGACAAAAGTATGACGTTATACAAAGCAGCACATCAGCAAGTACCACTCAATCGGTATTATCTTCGAAACTTATTTGTCGATGCACTATAATATTTAGGAACCCTATAAGAAGAGCACCTTTATAATAATAGCTTGGGAGGAGGAATAATTGTAGTCAGTTGAAACAGCGCTTTGGGCTTTATTAGAGATTTTGGACCTTTCATGAACTTATTTCTGAATAGGATAAAATCGAAAAAACCCTTTAGCTGTTGCGAAATCCTGCCAGCGATCTTCCACCAACGATAAAGCTCGACACTTTTTCCCCTTCCACCCCTCTGCACCTGTAGTTGCTATCCACTCACCTTTGCGTTCATTTGGTTGTGTACGAGAGTATCGGCATTGGCTCCGCGCTTATTTATGAACTTACATGTTTACCACTTCCATTTCTTGTTTCATCGTTTTTTCTTACGTTGAAAACAATGAGGCGAACTCCTTATTATCAGACAGTTAAAGTTGTGTAGCTCCGCCCTTGATATTAGGTTGGTCGGCTATGATTTGTTTAAGCGTCGCTTGAGAGATATGAATGTCTAGTAATAGGACGACGGCTCATACAATTAACTTGATTTTCCCATAGGATGTTTCTTTATTCTCTCGTTTTCATTCACCTCGATTCTCGTTCACCTCTCGAAGGGGTGAAACACTTTGCGTCCCACATTCATTGTCTATATAAAAATATACTTAAAATTAATAGGACAAGGTCTTCAAATTCGTTAATTCTGCTGTATTCGGAAGAATAAGAAAAGGCAAAATTTCAGACTATCATAAAACGACGGAAATGAGTGATATAGAACTAACGATATCTGTACTACCATTATTCTATGTTTATATCATACAAGGAATGCTTGTGACCGCTTTGAATGGGTTATTCGCATACGCAATTGCGAAAACTGCCGTCCTACGGCGTTTGTATGTGGTGCAAGTTTCACAGGTTCGTCGAAATTTTCTACTAACCTCACCCTTCTCCCTTCCTTTCTTATCCTTTTTTTCATCTCCGTCATCTCCCTTTCTATCCACTCTTCTTTCGTCCTCTTGTTCTTTTCTTTAAAAAAAAGAGAAGAAAAAACCTGAATTTTCGAAGAATTGATTTTCACGTTCATTAGTGATGTGATAATATGGGATGAAAGTGACGCGATCTTCCTTAACAAGAATATCGAATTATACCGACGTACTAATTAAGCTCTATTATCTAAACAATTTGCAAATAGAATCTAACTTCGAATTCTCGTAGTGGAGAAGTGGATGTGATGAATTTTTTTTTTTTTAGGTTGGCTACAGTCTTACTTTTCAACAGATGAATAGTGGAGAAAATAAAAAAAAACTGGTTATTTCATATGAAAATTGCGTGATTAATTCTTATAAATATGTTAGTTTCTCGTTGAAAAAAAAAAAGAATAAATATTTATTGAATGGTTCTCTTTGCAGATGATCGTTGATGCAGCAACTGGTGTCTCGTTGATTTTAGCTGGAATTGGACGTTTGATTCTAACATATATGAATCTTGCAACAACTCATACAAGTAAAGCATTCTGTATGCTAATGCCATGGAATGTCATTGCAATTTGGTAATTTTTTGAATTATTCAAGTGCAATTTTTTTTTTTTGCAATTCTATGAAATCAGCTCAGTAGAAGAATAAAAAATTTCATGATGACGTGAAGTGCGAAATATTTCTTGAATTGTAATTTTCAGAACTTTTTTTTTTGCAAAAAACTTTGCACAATTTTTGTTTTTTTGCAGAATTTTGCAAAATTTCAGAAGAAATTTCCTCGAAATTAACATGAAATAATTGACGCTTATTTCCACCTAGAGGCTTCACACTCATTATTGAAGAAGTTTTTAAACTTTTTCATTAAAATTTACAGCATATTTCACATACGTCATTGATCTTTGATCAGATATAATAGTTAAGGCTATGTCAATGAAATGGTTTTAAGAAAATCTATTCCTAAGAGAGAAATTTGGTAGATTGGTTGTAGAAGTTAGTGCAGTGATGTAATCTAAGAGCGTCTTCATCCAATGTAAATAAACTCACATAGAAAAACGTAGACTATAAATTTTTACCGTTGATCAAAGGTCCTGCGCTTGAGAGAAATTCTTAGATACATCCGATTCTTAGGTATAGCCGATATACTTGGTAGAAATTCTTAGATGTGCCCGAAATTCTTAGATATACCCGGTAGAAATACCCGATTTTTTTTTGCATATAAAAATGCATCTCTTCTCCAAAATTTCATAACCCGGATTCATTTTAAAACAATTGATAGTCAAATGTGCCTAACGATTGTGTTCAAAATGTGAAAATAATCGGCAACCAACTTAAAATGCAAAATTTTTTCGCACCGAATTGCATAGTTGGGAAAGGGATTAGCATTTTCAATATTCTCATGCGAATTTTATCACCATTTCAATGTTGGCTGTGCGAATACTCATTAAATAGGCAACCGTTTTATATATTGTTCATCTGATATGAAAAAAAAAGAAACGAATATAATAACGTGGGCGGAAATGTATTGAAAGGAATGAGTTCGCAAATTTTGCATTTTATACCTGCATTCTTACATTTTCTCATCACACACGTGCAGTATTTCCATGAAAGTGGTGAAAGTGGTGGCTTCGTTGAAAGAAAAAAAAGAAAGAAAAAGCTTTCGATAAACGAAGATCAAAGAATTATGCTAGCAATAAATTCCAGCGTCTACGCATCGTTGATAGTTTCTCAAAATTTTTTCAATATGCCTAAGTAATTTCGTACAATTTATTGTTTGATTCCGTATATAAATTTAGTATTCGAAATCATTTTTTATGAACGATCATCAAGATAGTGCATGATTATGAATGATATAATCGTGAAAGCGAAAATTCTTCGGTGCTATTTTTATGAAATCGATTCAATTAATTTCGTTATTCGTTTTTTTGCATCGCCATAAAAATCAACTACATCACTTTTGAATATTATTTAGGTATAATCTTTTTTCTAGCACCATTCGATTTGATTAATATCAACAAATTTGTTCATTACATTTTTGACGATGTTTATAACGAAAAGTACATTTCAAGTATTTCAATCTATGATTATTTAAGGTCAGAACCAATGATGGCATTATGTATGCTAATGGTGAGCCTTGATCGCCTTATTGCCGTATTATTTCCATTGATTTATTTTAAGAAAAATTTCACCCTTCAAGTATATCAGGTAAAATTTTGAAGTGTTTTTTCTTTTTTTTTTAATTTTTTTTTAAGATTTAGACACCTAAAATTCTCTAGAGCTACAGTAGGATATTAGGATATTAACCTATAAGGTTTATTAAATATCCTACTGTATATTTTTATACAAGTTTCACGCGAATGCTTTTATCGACGAATCTATCGATCATTATTTGCATTGAAAGAAGTTATGTTCGAATATACAGGAAATAGGAATATACTACTGAATGTGCCTTTATTGTAACCACATTTCCATGTTTAATTCAAACGTTTTAAAAGTGAGGCGAAATTTTTTGAAGTTAATGTTGTGGCATTTATTTGCTAAATTCCATAGCCACGCTGATGATTCATTAAAATAAGTACCGGATATTTAGAGGTTGGAGACAGTGAAAATTTGTTTTAATTTCCCACATTTTTTTAGCCATAATATATCAGTCTTATATAAGATGAATCACCATCAGAGTTCATCGATTTGTGCAAACATTTATATGCGTCTCTAAGTACGAAAATTTTAG
>QEWY01001717.1:5155-36018 GCA_006503575.1 Baylisascaris schroederi | reverse complement strand
TTTTATTTATTTATTTATTTATTCTTGCATCATCGGTATTTTCTAGACTAGTCATAGCTTTTGAAGAAATTTACCGTTGTTAATCAACTTTGAATGCGTTTTTTTTCTTTTTTTGCAAATCAATGGAGCCATTTTCTCTCTATAAATGATGTCATCAATTGCTTAAGACATAAAACGCTTTTGTAAATTAAATCATAAAATTATGAACGCAAATCTCAAACTAATAAATATTAATCAATAATGAAAAATTATGGTAAATCGTGTTAAGATATATGCTAAATTCATGTCGTGTACAAATGAATCACTTTTGCAAACTTGCTATCCTGAAAGTTTGGCGCAATTTTCGAATATTGAGAAGATCACCTGTAGAGGCATTCACATATGGGTTCGTCGTCAAGATCAACGAATTTTACATGTAGAAATTTCTAAAAACCTCACAAAGCGAGAACAAAAGTTTGCATTGGAGAGACGAAACACGCCACTAAGAAAGTAACGATAAGCAACTAAATCTGTTGCAGGTGTATTTATGGAATATATTTTTATGTCCTCTTATCATCACAAGTTGGGTATTTTCCGCACATGGCACTATCGATGAACTGTCGCCTTATTGTTGGTAACCAATCTATATCTTTTGCATTAAATTGCATACCACAAAAGGAATATAAGTGATATTTAAGTGGTTCATCGAAATAAGGAATCCTCCTGATAGGTACAGTATAGTTTCAGTATAGTATAACATATAAGTTGTGTGACGTAAATTCGAGTGAAGGATTGTGGATGCTTTTTGCAAAAAACAAACAAATAAAAACAAAAAAAGATTTGTTTAAGTCTTAGAAGAAATATTACAGTGGCTGGCAATTAAATCTTTGTAAGACGATCGAATAAATTTTGCCACTATAAAAGTCAATTCTTGAAAAGAGAATTCTATCATCATTAGTGCGAAATTGTTGAATTATTCGACGACTAATTTATTTTTTGTCCATTTCGAAAACTATTTCTTTGCAACGGATATGGTTTACAAATAAATAAATAAATAAATAAATAAATAAATAAATAAATAAATAAATAAATAAAAATAAAACTATTTGTAACGGCTTCAACGTATTCCAACCTTCATATGAAAAAAGCAATCAAGGTGAAAATCAATCATTAGTTAGAGCGAGAATGAACAAGCAAACGAATCTCTGAGATAGGTTGAATTTTTATAAGGCTCATAGTTTCCACTCTCAGGATATTGTTACTAGAAGACGCTTGACATAATCAATTGGGCAAAAAAATTCGAAAAATTTTTTGAAAAGTTTATGCCGCATTGTAGAAAATTCAACCGTTACGTCTTTAGAAAGATTAATGAGTAGATCTTTAGAAAGATTACTAAACATGTAGACCAAATTTGTGAAGCTTTTACCATTCAGAATTGTGTAGATGCTAATCTTTGCTAGGATATAAGGCCAAAAAAAGGCCACAAAACGAATATTTGATCTCGAACTTGTACAATCTATTAGTCACTCGAGAATACTAATTACTAGACCTGTATTGCGAGTTTTTCTCTAAATTTTCGCATAATTCGATGAATTGTATTGTATGAATCACTCACTCAGCCATTAGCTATTAGCACTAAAGGAAGTAAAAATTTCAAGGACGGCTAGAAGTATGGTACGACCTTTCAAGATGATTTTCTTCGATATACGTATCATCGCAGCATCCGGAAGTGTCGTTATTTGTTTAGTCGGCTTCATAATATCGTTGAAACATACTCGACGTATAAGGAAAACTCATTCGGTTAGTTTCAGCCAGGAAATTGAAATAGCAAAGCATTTAATAGCATAAAATCTCTCATCCTTCCTTTCAATGAACAATTAAAATGATAAATTTTATCTTTTTTTTTTTAAATTTAAATCTAAAAGAGCGATTCGTTCAACTAAGCCAAAAACGCTCTACACTTTTGTTTTTGTTTTTTGTTTTTTTTTTGTTTTTTTTTTGCCGAAATTTGTCGAAAATTTTCAAAAAACGTTATCTCTGCAAAACATCTCTTTTTTTAAAGCAAAATGCTGCAGAAGTGGAAAGCTAATTATATGCTTGAATCTTCAGTATGTGTGAAATAGTATTTCAGAGGATATAAACGTTGAAGATGTTTATTTTAATCCTTTTAATGAAGTTGTAGCCAGTCACATATACTAGACGGGATGAATCTGCTATATAGGGCTTTTGATTGTATAGTTTAGTGGAAATATTTATATTTATTCTCGATGCAAACAATGATTTTCTTCTGATTCAGGGACATAATATGGTATCAGCGTTTGAGCGGCGACAACTTCGTCTTACGGTAACAATGAGTGTAGCATGCGTATTTACTTTAATTCTTTATGTATTGCCTGTATGCGTGAATCTAACCCTCGGCAACACATCGAATAAATTGGTGTTGAGTGCATTAGCAATCTATACGGCTATAAGTACGAATCTCAATCCAATCACAAATATTGTTATTATAACGATGCGACAAAAAGATATAAAAGAGCAAGTGATCAATGTTTTACCAACATTTATCACTAGGGCATTTTATATGAACGGAAGTTATGTTGCACGTAAGTCTCCATCAACAATAAATACGCAGTAAACTTGCTAATTGAAATATATATATATATATTAAATAAATAAATAAATAAATAAATAAATAAATAAATAAATAAATAAAAATAAAACTATTTGTAACGGCTTCAACGTATTCCAACCTTCATATGAAAAAAGCAATCAAGGTGAAAATCAATCATTAGTTAGAGCGAGAATGAACAAGCAAACGAATCTCTGAGATAGGTTGAATTTTTATAAGGCTCATAGTTTCCACTCTCAGGATATTGTTACTAGAAGACGCTTGACATAATCAATTGGGCAAAAAAATTCGAAAAATTTTTTGAAAAGTTTATGCCGCATTGTAGAAAATTCAACCGTTACGTCTTTAGAAAGATTAATGAGTAGATCTTTAGAAAGATTACTAAACATGTAGACCAAATTTGTGAAGCTTTTACCATTCAGAATTGTGTAGATGCTAATCTTTGCTAGGATATAAGGCCAAAAAAAGGCCACGAAACGAATATTTGATCTCGAACTTGTACAATCTATTAGTCACTCGAGAATACGAATTACTAGACCTGTATTGCGAGTTTTTTCTCTAAATTTTCGCATAATTCGATGAATTGTATTGTATGAATCACTCACTCAGCCATTAGCTATTAGCACTAAAGGAAGTAAAAATTTCAAGGACGGCTAGAAGTATGGTACGACCTTTCAAGATGATTTTCTTCGATATACGTATCATCGCAGCATCCGGAAGTGTCGTTATTTGTTTAGTCGGCTTCATAATATCGTTGAAACATACTCGACGTATAAGGAAAACTCATTCGGTTAGTTTCAGCCAGGAAATTGAAATAGCAAAGCATTTAATAGCATAAAATCTCTCATCCTTCCTTTCAATGAACAATTAAAATGATAAATTTTATCTTTTTTTTTTTAAATTTAAATCTAAAAGAGCGATTCGTTCAACTAAGCCAAAAACGCTCTACACTTTTGTTTTTGTTTTTTGTTTTTTTTTTGTNTTTTTCTCAGAAAAAATGCATTTTTCTTTCGTATTTCATCGCTGATTTCGTTTTGAACCTTATGCCTAATTCGGACGAAAAATAACGAAAAAATGAACTACGTTAATTGAGTACATCTAAAGTAAAATGAAATAAAATTAATGTGAAACTTTTAGTTGCTCATTTTATTGCCCGATGGATCAAAAGTGATTCGGAATGCAAATTTTTTAATCGGTTGTCAAAATTTTCAGCAATTCAATATGCCAAGATGGAAAGTTTTCAGTGTATTATAAAGCTGTTCGTTGCTATATAGCTAAAATTCAAAATCGAACACATCTGCTATTTCTTTCCACAATTCCATATATTTCTTGTGATTTTCATTCTGAATTTATGAATGAATAAACGAAATAGAAGAAAAACTAAAAAAAATTTTTGACATAAAATATTGTCGACTGTAGTTTCTCGAAAGAGTAACTGTACCAATGATTCTATTCGCTATTGATCTGTTGAAGTCATTTAAGATTGACTTCAGATATTTGCTCTCTCATCATTGTGCTTCTATTTATATGTTTGTTGATGGAATTGAAGTTGCTAACAATATGATGATATATTGATCCATTTTTATGAATATTCATAAACATTAAACTTTGAATTTAAATTTGCAACACATTCGCACTAACAAATCACCACTACAAACATCTATCAATCAAGTAGCTTATCATCACGCAACATCTGACATACTACTGCATATTTGTATTTCAAATTGTGACCAGCGCAGAACAAATACTTTATGAATATGGGATTAACGTCATATCCTACAGTGAGATATTTAAGTTGAACTCAGACTAAATTAATTCTCTATAGTCTATGACGTTAATTATTAATTTTTAAAATATTCTGTTGTGCTAATATCAGTTTTACTCTATTTGTTTGGCGTTATACACTTATCTGCGTAGATGTGCATTAAATGCACACTAGAATTGATGAGACCGAAGCAAAATTCAACAATAAAATAGTGCATCTGCGGTGGCTCAATGGTAAAGCACTTGTTCGGTAGACAAACGGTTGTGAGTTCGTTTGTTTTCGCTATTCTGAGATAAGATCTAAAATGAACGTCTAACGTCCCTTACATTTTTCTTTCGTATTTCGTCGCTGATTTCGTTTTGAACCTTAAGCCTAATTCGAGTGAAAAATAATGAAAAAATGAACTGCATAAATTGAGTACATCTAAAGTAAACTGAAATAAAATTAATGTGAAACTTTTAGTTGCTCATTTTATTGCCCGATGGATCAAAAGTGATTCGGAATGCAAATTTTTTAATCGGTTGTCAAAATTTTCAGCAATTCAATATGCCAAGATGGAAAGTTTTCAGTGTATTATAAAGCTGTTCGTTGCTATATAGCTAAAATTCAAAATCGAACACATCTGCTATTTCTTTCCACAATTCCATATATTTCTTGTGATTTTCATTCTGAATTTATGAATGAATAAACGAAATAGAAGAAAAACTAAAAAAAATTTTTGACATAAAATATTGTCGACTGTAGTTTCTCGAAAGAGTAACTGTACCAATGATTCTATTCGCTATTGATCTGTTGAAGTCATTTAAGATTGACTTCAGATATTTGCTCTCTCATCATTGTGCTTCTATTTATATGTTTGTTGATGGAATTGAAGTTGCTAACAATATGATGATATATTGATCCATTTTTATGAATATTCATAAACATTAAACTTTGAATTTAAATTTGCAACACATTCGCACTAACAAATCACCACTACAAACATCTATCAATCAAGTAGCTTATCATCACGCAACATCTGACATACTACTGCATATTTGTATTTCAAATTGTGACCAGCGCAGAACAAATACTTTATGAATATGGGATTAACGTCATATCCTACAGTGAGATATTTAAGTTGAACTCAGACTAAATTAATTCTCTATAGTCTATGACGTTAATTATTAATTTTTAAAATATTCTGTTGTGCTAATATCAGTTTTACTCTATTTGTTTGGCGTTATACACTTATCTGCGTAGATGTGCATTAAATGCACACTAGAATTGATGAGACCGAAGCAAAATTCAACAATAAAATAGTGCATCTGCGGTGGCTCAATGGTAAAGCACTTGTTCGGTAGACAAACGGTTGTGAGTTCGTTTGTTTTCGCTATTCTGAGATAAGATCTAAAATGAACGTCTAACGTCCCTTGTTTTATGATAATTTATATTTCCGGTCGTTTATGTATGTTAGAAGCAGCAAACATGTGGATTTACGTTTATCTAGATGCATGCGTTCGTGTGCTTGCGTGTGCGTTTGACTTATCTACCTGTTTCCGCTTACAGAAGCCTACCTCTCTATTTGCTTGGAAGTTGATATCAGTTTGATATCTTTCCGTCCTGGTCCACGGATAGAGGATGGGAATCAATATCGCCCACATTATTCCATTCGTCTGCTCCTTATTCAAAAACAGCATCCCTCCAACTCAAAAAAAAAAGAATCTTAAACAACTTCAATCGCTTCGTGCTCCTACAGTTTTTGAACGCGTGAATAAAAACATGGGCAGATGACAAAATTATGTCATTGAAGGGCACCTTAACGAATACTTTTTGAGTGCTCCACATACTGAGAACATAAAGCATTTTATTTACGCATGCAGAAATCCTTATAAAATTCAGCAAGTTGCTGCTCGGATATCAAACGGAGAGGACAAAACTTCTTATCCAATCACCCTTCCGTCACTCACATCGTGTTCGTTTAGTTACCGCTTTTCGGCGATACTATTCAACGAATACTCCTAAGTTATTCTACAGCATATGCATGCTTACAATTCTTCGAAATTCCCCTTGAAAATGCAAAACTATAGAAAAATTCTGACGTGCGAATCGCCCAAGAAGTACATATTCCCACTCACTCATCAAAGCTCTTCGATCGTAGTCAGCAACCTTCGAATCTCGCCTCTCCCTCCCCCGCATAGAGCTGTGAATGAATTCAGCCTTCCACTATATGCGTCGATCTTTCCGGTCGCATTTTCCCAGCAACTCTTATGCTCCAAAAAACACTCATGCATTAAAAAAAAACATTTATTCACTGAATGAAATACATATTTTATGGTATAAACGAGGCAATTATCAACTCTTAGATAGATACAAATACATCTCAAAAAAAAAAATAAAAAATGCTTGGTAATCTCTCAATTACTGCTTTTTCATTACAATTAGTTTCATATAACCATAGTTGGCATGTTAAACATTATAATATAATCATGGAATATAGTTCTGATTTGCAAACGATCTTTTATGTAATCGATTCGTTACGTATACTATTTTCCAAATGCGGTGATATTACAAAATGTTGAACGCATTGTGCAATTACCGACAATATGTGTTGCAATCACAGGTTTTTTACATAATAACTTTTGCATCGAAGATGGTAATAGCCTATACAAATAGTGTCGAATCTCTCGATGTCTCAAAACGACAATCCCAATATTTGTTATTGGCGTAAGATTGCAACTTATTGCACAATATGCAAGTACAACTTCCGGTGCATGCTCTTGCAATCTACCGACGAGTGTATATTTCAAACATACGGGTAGAACATAGAGCACCATTGTGAATATACATGAGATACCCATTGTGATTGTTAGCTGCCGTTGTTGTTGCTGAAATGTGCCACTAAATTGTTGATCCTGAAATGAAGCATCTCTCTTCATAGAAAGGCAATCTATATTGAATACATATTAATCAATTTTAATAGCTATCAAAAACATTTTTGAATGCTCGTATTGTCTCAATTGAATTGAACGTTGATGGAAACGCTACAACGTTACGCTTTGCATTTCTTTCAATGAAAAAAATTCGTCAGTTTCTTGGAAAATTGTATAACGTAATATGAAATGTGGTTGGATTGATTTAGTAAAAAAAAAGCTTTTTTTCAACCATTTTTTTTTGAAATTCTGTTATACATTTTATTATACATCTAAGCAATATATAAAACAGCGTTTGGGAAATTTCTTCAATAATTTTTTTGAAATTTAAATATACTAAAATATATTATATATTACATTGTATTTAAGTATATTAAGACTTCAACAATTTGAGAGAGTACCTCAACTGTCTACTATTAAGTTGATCCGTTAACTTGTAAAACAAATAGACATTTAAGATGGTAAAAATTTGCTCACATTTTATAACGATCAGATTCTTAACTTAAATTACTTGCGCTGTAAAAAAAAAAAACATAATTGATTAATATGTTAATAACGTTAGTAAAAATTTGAACCCTCTATTGCGTATAAATTAAACAACAATTAGATTAAATAATAATGTTCATTGATTTGCCACAAAAAAAGAATTGCCTATTATTCGAATTTTTCGACTATTTTCAATATTTAAGAATAAAATTAGCTAACAGCATTTTGTGCATCACGAAGGCGAATAGCGTATTTCCTTGATAGAGCAAATACAATCACATAGAGAATAACACTACTAATTGATGTAGCAATCGTTATAAGTAACGTCAATGAGTTGAATATCGGAAACATTGCATCAGAAGTCCTACAATATATTTGCATATGTTGTTGAATATGAGCAGAAAACTTTAAAAAATATCACTTTTTTATTGATGATTCCTACTCTTGATAATAGATTTTCTATGAGTTGTTAAATAAGCTAAATGAAAAATACCACTATATGAACTAGAAAATTCCACTCATAATTTTTTAAACAATAGCTTGCAATAGCAAAAAAAAAAAAAAAAGTTGGCCAAGTGATAGGGTGTTCGATCTAATTAACAATTAGAGTTAAGCAACACTGTGTCTATATAGATGGATTGATTAAACATATTTCAATATTTTAGAAAAGAAAACAGATAAGGAAAAGGTGATAAGGAGGGTTGATATTTCTCGCTCGTAAATAATACAGTATGCACTTACAGTACACACTATATTATGACTACTAATTCCACTCATTTAAAATGCTTTCCAAAAACACATCAAAAGAATTCAGATTCTCTCGATTTCATATATTTAGTGAAAATTCTCTTTCAGTATACGTTATGCATCTTAAAAATGCAATTCTGCAATACGATTTTTTCGTGACGTAGTATTACATTTAAGAATCACTCATAAATAATCCAACTATGCTGATTTAATTGAATATTGGATGAATACTTCAAAATGAATCAATTATCGTTCATCTATTGATATGCTAAAGTAATCCATCAAAGAACTAACTCATTCTGAGTTGACTCGATATTGTAAGCTTTCATATGAACTATAAATGTTGCGCGATTGAAAGTTTTATGAATGATAAATGAAGCATAAGCATAGAAAAATTCCATAGAAAAATTTGATATTCCAATAAGAAAATATTTTCAGCTATGCACTAGTGATTAATTGTATTAAGCACAAATCAATCCTATTTTATTCCATATATCAGAAAGGAAATTGAAATAGCAATGCTTATATAAACGGTAAGTGAAATTAATTCGCTATAGTCGATAGCGTGCCAAAGTTTATAAGTTCAACATTTTTGAATGAATGAATGATGAGGATTAAATTCGTCATCGTATTATTGCCGAATTCATACAGCTAATTTCTTCGTCAAAAATACATTTGTCTAAGCTATTGATATTTTATATTGTCATAATGACGATAAATTTTGGATATAAAAACCGCGAATTAGGACAGAAGTATGATAGTGAAGAAATAGCGAATAAAAAATCACCGTAAAAGAAGCAAAGAAGAAAGTAAAATTGCTAACCAGCAGAAAGGTGAAAGGATTTCATTCGTATCGGTCAACGAAAAACACCAACTAACGGTTGTGATCGAAAACATAATCACACTCCAAATAATAATCTACAAAAAAGAAAAAAAACCTTGGGTTAATGAATAAAGAAAGATTGCCTATGCAATGTGAGGAGAACAATTTGAAGAGGACGATATATTCGATTAGGTGATCGATGGCATAATTTGCAGTAAAATTTTATTATTCGGATATCTTAAGATATATTCTCATCCAGAATAAATACCTGAATAAAAAGTGGAAATATCTGGGCCATGAAAGACCTCTACCTGTCGAAGGAAACAGAGTTGGCCGAAATCTGATGCACTCTCGAGAGGTGAAGCTGTAACCTATCAAGTGTATTCTCTCAACAAAAACACACCCCGCCAATATCGTTAATCGAAAACTATTTCTCCTATAGAAGGAATTTTAAAACTGCTTCACTGCAATATTCTATGGTTTGTTCTATATGATTGCTACTATTCCATACCGGCATGAAATCTGATATTAGTCTCATAGATTTCTTGATATGGCTATCAAAGTTTCATCCTTATTTTCTTTGGAATTGTTTCGTAAATGAGCCATCATGATTAGTCGATGCCACTACTATATGTTTTTGCTACTTCGTAAACGAAATAAAAGTACCTGAATATTTTGCAAGCGGTCGTTCCTTTTATAGTAGATAATCGGCATTATAACAGCAAGAAGACGATCTGTACTCACCATGAATAGACATATTGCGACCATCGGTTCCGCCCTAACAAAAACCACTTTCGATCAACAAGTGTTTTACCCGCAGGGCAAAAAAAAAATGCCACTTAAAAGCTTTTCCGTTTTGGATATCGAAATCGATGAATAATAGTGAGGCAATAAGTGCTAAGTGATAATAGATTCGAAAAAATGAATATTTTATATATGTGAAAATAATTTATTGCGAAGGTAATTTACTCATTTGATAGTAAAATCCTCTTTATAAACAAAATCTCAAACTTACCAAAAACCCACAAGATTCCATGGCATTAGAACACAGTATTGTTTACTTCGAAGTTGCTCTTGACCAGTGTAAAATGTTACTAAACGAGCAATACCGGCCATCATTTGTGATGCACCCATTAATGTGCCAACAAATGTCTGAAAATTTTTTACTTAGAATAATAATATATGCTATGTATAAAATAGATAAAGAATAAAATTTTTACTCACAGAAGGCATCTAAATAGTGTTGACTATTTTATACTTTTTTTTTTTGATAATAAAATACGAGAGAAATAACTTTTCATAATTTTTCTGCTTGAAATTTTAGCCTTTCTGAAGGAAGCATTGCAATACTCATAATAGGATAGTCGCTGATTTTATTGCCTTATTTAGAAGATTTTTTGCAAATATGCAACATGACCATATGTATATTTGTGGGCAGATATTCCATAATTCCAACTCGCAAACTGCAAAAGTTACGCCGTCAAATTTGATGGTATAATCTCCCAAGCTTAATTTTTCACCGATCAATTTTATTCTCTATGAGTTGAGATATGAGAAAAGAGTTAACACTTGTATGTACGTTAGCGTTTCAACAATTCTTAGGAAATGTGACGTCAACGAAATAAATTCACATAGAACAAAGTTATTGTAAGAAAAAAAAAAGAAACTACAAACCTGCCATGCAATTATTTTATAGTTCTTTCGCAATGATTTATTAATGAAGATAACATGAGTGAGTAAACCACTTGAAATGGTAATAAAAAAACCTTGAAAAATATAAGCATAAAATTGAGCGATAACCATAACATTCATTGTTGACCTGAAAAATTTTAAAATATCACAAAAATTTTGCAAAATTTTAATATTGAGTTTTTTTTTGGCATCAACGTTGAGTTGAACGAGAAAAATGTTTACAAAGAACTAAGATTTAAAGCATTAATATGGTCTCAATGAGCTCTTTATTATATGCTAAGGTTATGGTTCACAATCTAATATGCTAGTGAGCTTTGCCTATAGATTATAGAGTGTTGTTACATACAAAAGAAAAGCTTTGCTTTATATAAAATTAAAGATGGGTTTGAATACCCTTCGATAGGCGTTTTGATGATACCTGGAATGGAACCAATTGAACTCGAAGAAATTCTCTAAAGATAATAGACAACGAGCGTTCAAAGCAGCCACCGTATGGCAATACGTGATTAATGTAAGATACGAAAGAATTGAACCAGGTGATGATTTTAGATAAGAGTGCAAAGTCAACGAAAATTTCAAACGTTTTTACGAATGAAAAAATGTGAAAAGAAAAAAGAACGAAAGAAGGAAATGAAAAAATAATTGTGCGAATTTCGAATGTGATCCTAGTAAAAAGCAAGTGCAATATGAATATTTCAGGGAAATGCACCAACCTAATTAAATTCTCGTCACAGCTAAAAACATTTAATTCTTTTCGTTTCCTCTATCGCATGAGATTTTTAATTTTATCTTACTTGCTTCATAAAAGTTGGTCTATCTTCAGAAAAATTTATTTCCCTTGAATTTTCTTTTTGTTTGAACGTCTTCATCTAAATTTGCTCCCATATTGTGTTTATACATTTTGCTTATGTCGATTCATATCGTCCCAAAAAAAAATTTTTTTTTCTATTCGCCTCTATCTTCTTTGAAAATTTGCAGCTTTTAGGCAATAAAATTTTTTTGTTGAAGAGTAACGAGAATTTAGGTAAGCATCCTTCTATACTATGGGCTGTCCTATCTCACTAAACGTTTTTGTGATTAGCAAGTTTAAAGCTAATGAATAAAAAGCATAATGGAGAATTATAAGGATATAGTTATAGCCTTTGAAACCTCAATAATCACCTTAAAAAGATAGAGCAGTTTTACTACATTTTAATATCAGGGTCGAAAAAGCGTTCAATAGGAGCCTTCCGTGGATTTATGAATATTCGAATCCTGAATTTATGAGTGCTGTGACTTGTTTAGATGCCCTTGTAGCATCAACGGCATTTATGAGGCACTCAGATTAGGGTCGTGTAATCAAATATCAATAATTGCACTACAGATGGATAGTTTTCAAGTCAATTTCTTTGTCAATCGGGAATTAAACTCGTTAATTTGGTGTAGTGGAAAGCGGCGCAAATGTCAAACAATGGCATTGAGGAAGATGCTGATTGAAGAGCGAAGTTCTCATTCTAAGATGTGATGCAGTTATGGGTTGATTCGATTATGGCTAAAGATTGGAATTCCCTACATATATGCCGCTTCCATAACGGCAATCTTCCTATGTGCCAAATTAGAAAGATGAAAATAAGAACTATTTGAAAACTAATCTTTGCTTTGTGAATAAGATGCAATGACAAAAAAAAAAATAAAAAATAAATAAAACAAAAACAAAGGCGAGTATAGTCGATAAATTCCTATCGAAATGTACTTAACGCTTCACAAATATTCAATTAAGCTTTCTAGGATTAAATGAAGTGGATAACTAAATGATATTATTATTGCTAATATATAAAAACACTATTTTATTATACTTATGAATATTTATATAATGATTGCGAATGATATATAGGTGGAATTAGCTTACTAAAGAGGGAAAATTATCAATTCCCTGAACAGATTACGTGTGAATTCAACGAAAGGAGAGAATAAATTAAACATATGTCAACAACTCTTTCGGGGATAATTTACGCACTATTGTCACCTTATCTTCTCCCTCTCTCAATTAGCATCAATGGATTGTATGATTTCAACATATTATTAGTGATCGTATATATATATCACATTTTACTCATTATGCGTTCAATGCTCGAATATCGGAATACTACAACAAAATCAGATGAAGAAAACTCATTAAGAGAAAGAAATTTAATAGCTTCATTGTCGAAAAAATAAATAAATAAATAAAAAATTCCATTCTCTCGAAATTTCAGTAAAATATTTCTCATCTTTTTAGATATATCCGTTGATGATTCTATTTAAAGCCTCTTAAAGCGTCCTAAAGAGTGATGCATCACGCTTTACTTTCAACACACAACTAAACAATAATGAGAGTTTTCTTGCCTATAACTTCATCATAATAAAAACATAGCTTAATTCCCTAACGACTTTTTTTTTCTAAACTTATTTTATGACATGATTCCATCCTCTTAGAGCATACTATGCTGTTTTCTATTGCACCTTAAATAAAACGCCTTATCCTACATTATATCTAATTGTATACGTCATATATTTTCTTCAATTTATTGAATGAGATAGAAGTTTTGCTTCGAAATTTTAGTGTTTCCGATAGCAAAAAG
Source organism: Baylisascaris schroederi (assembly GCA_006503575.1). Taxonomy (NCBI): domain Eukaryota; kingdom Metazoa; phylum Nematoda; class Chromadorea; order Rhabditida; family Ascarididae; genus Baylisascaris; species Baylisascaris schroederi. Next base: position 22,385 of record QEWY01001717.1, on the reverse strand, counting down.
CTCTGCAAAGTAAAAAGAAGGGATGGTTGTTATATTAGCTGTGAAACAAGGTTGAACAAGAAAATCTTGACCATCAATAAGGGTGAAAATCTAACTGCAAGCGGCACATGTGGGCTTTGCCGCAACTCAGCTAGGCTTGGGAAAAGTGGCTAAGCTCGAAATCAAAGCTCGTCGGCAATCACCTATTCCAATATACGACGATACGCTTTGAATTAATCAAAGAAAATGAACGGATGAAGTGTGACAAAGTCAACGCTGTTTCTTCGCTAGTGGGCGGGTTATACTCGAAGCGAAAGATATTTCCCTACGAATATCCTTACGAAGAAAATAAAGCATTCTTATTAAGCTTACTTAGCCATCAATCGCAATTCTCAAAGCACAAAACGTTTACTGCTTTTGATGAGTCAACATTGAAGACAAGTGCCTAAATTGCTTAGCCCTTAGGTTTTGTAAGTGTTTTCCATGTTGTTTTTTTTTTGACACAATTTTGGAAGACTCCAGATCAACACCAAAATCCGCATTTAAGATATTCTCTTCAGGGATTCTTGACTAACAATGCTAGCCAAATATCCAAAATCCATAGATGATATTATGAAAATTTGGACTTCATTAGAAATTTGGCCATCATTGACACAATCTTTCAACTGAAGTCTTGAGAGGAGAGAGAGTGTTCTAGAAGTAATAAACAAATGTTGTGCAATTACGAGTAGAAAGATTTTCAATCCGACGATAAATCACTAAGATCAACTAGCCAACAGGAAAATAAAAGACCCATTTAACGAGGAGAAATTATCGCATTTTTGATATAAACATTTAAATTTGCCACATCGTTGGCACCATAATGTTATCTTCTATATTGTATGCGGAAATGTAAGAAGCTTATGTCGAAGCAAAAAATTACTATACGATGAACAATTCATCAACTCAGAAATTATTAAACGAAAATTCCTTTTGCATTAATAATTGATTGTCATTCTATGATTAACATATACGAAATATTATAGAAGCTTCTAATTCAATGTTTTTTCTTTCTCGGCTAATTTGAGAGGTTTGGCTGTGCAATCCGCAATATTCATATCCTGAAGGGATATGCTGATATCTTCGGGATATAAGTAATGTGGAAGATATACACTCTACAAGCTTATGCGATAATATCCTCTCACTTTTGAGACTTTGGGGCATTGGTTCATCTAGCAACATCACCTATTGCGAATTAAATCTACAACCTACTCTATCAAATAATTTGTATGAACGTAATAAATCCAATAAGGAAAATGCATGACATTCCTAGGCGCTTTTCCATTTAGTATCATGCATCAACATTAAGAAAACTCGTAATCTACTTTTGATTTGATAACTATAAACACCACAACAACAATAGTAATCCGAAGATTCGTGAAAACATGATCCGTATAAACGAGCAAGCAATACATGATAATCGTCGGCAAATTTTACGTTTACTGAGTCGAATGAAAGAGCACAAAAATAAACCTGTAATTAAACCCTCTATTCATGTTTATTATCTCTCTTTGTTGAAAACATCTCTGTTGTCTTCGTTCACTGCACTTGTTGAAATATGTGGTCTTTCACTAACATGATGTACGCTTTGGCGATGCTTAGTTTGTAGAGCTAAATGCTCTATACAAACAATTAGACTAGATCAGCGCTCTATACGAACAATTATGCTAATTTATAAGAAACGGTTTAAATGAAGAATAAATAACTAATAATAAGAGTGACGAAATAATTTATCGCTTATTATTGTTGGTGAAAGGAAATAAATGAATAATAAATCCATGCTCTTATGAGATGATAACGTGCCTCAAGAGTATTTGAATTTCGTCTAGTTGAATATTGAGAAGATACTTAGATAGGCATTGCAATGAATGAAAAATCGATGATCTTTGACGCCAAAAAAGAAAACAATAGCAAAAATAGGCAACGCTGAGAAACTATCCCATAAGAAATCCTAATGAAGTAAAAGAAAATTGAAAAATGCTTCTATTGAGAATACAAAACTAAACAATCTTCAATATATTCAGCTAATTAAGCATCAATGATCATAAAATGATCGTGTATTGCTCTAAGAGTGAATATATTTCTAATGAAGTTGCCTATGCGTAAAAACTAGTACAAATTATCGCAATGTTGTGTCTAAATTCTTGTTTAAATTATGACCGCTAGAAAAAATATAGATATTTGTCTATCAAATAATTCAATTCATATGTTTATTCGGTAGATTTTCAGTCCACATTATCATAAGACTTAGTACATTATCCTTTATGTTGATCCATCAACTTCAAAAAAAGATTATAGGTATTTAAGGGTGGAAAAATATTGCACGCATTTCATACTTCACCAACTTTCACCTCACAACAATTGGGTTTGCAAGGAAAAAAATTTTAAAAAAAAAGAAAAAAATCATAAGCAGAAAATTTACATGAGTAGTCGTATTAATTAGGAGTAATACGATTATTTTGAATATTTATAAACTAACTAGAATATCGGATGCAAAGGCAGACAAGATTAGATCAGTGTTGTACAAAACTTCAAACCTTAGAGCATTGCCAGTGTACAAACACAACAGATGATGCCACAGATAGAGAGTATATTTTAGGTAAGAAGCATATTTCCTACAAATACCTAATATTCGAAATGTTGAAACAGTTATGCTGAATAATAATAAATATTTAGAAAAATCATAGAAGCATAATGAAATAATAAAGCTAAGAAGGCACTTCTAATCGAATAGAAATGCATAGATTAGCGCATTCATATATAAATACCAGAAAATTGGGATAATTGCCAAATTAATGCCTCAACAAGTTGCGTTATAATTCGGCGAATAGGGGACGACAACAATCAGAAAAACCAAAACAATACGTTAATCTGAAAGTCTACAACACCGATTCTATGGATCTATCGAGTCTACTACCTTCACTCATATATCTTGTAACCATCGATGAACCTTTCAATAGAATCTGTTCATTTCACAAGAGAAAGCCAACTATCTACTAACTCGATTTGGTGACGATATGATAACCAAACCACAACCAAGCACGTATGAACAGATAGAGTAGTAATGAGTTTTATTTATCTTTGGGGAATCGTTGATGCGTGACATTGCGGTTGTTTGCTTGAAGGCATCTTGTTATATGAATCGATCGATATAGTGACTGCAAGAAAGATAGCCGAAGGCCAGCAATACAGTACGGTATTACCGCAATACAGTACGGTATTACCGATAAGCAATTAAAATGGACTGACAAAAGCCGAGTTATACAAATATCGTTGAGAAATATAACAGTGCCATCATAGATAAAAATATCGACATAACCATACTGATGTCACCCAACAGTTCCTACATTTCATAAAGTCAGGCGACCACCTACATAGCATAATCAACATGCTGAACATAGTATCACACCTGTAACCAACGGAGTAAGACCACAGTATGATTTTCAAAATCTTTAAAAAAGAATACTAAACGAACAAAAACAGCTTTATTTTTCCAATAATCCAACGCATAGTACATGTTCTTCAAATTTTAGATAATAAGGGGATCAAACGGAACTGAGTGTGTAAGGCGTCCGACTCCTGAGCAGAGGATGTGGGGTTCAACCCCCACCTTCGTCAGGCGTTTTCTAAGATTTGTCGCATTCCGCGCTTGCCTCTCAATCAGACTCGTAAGCCTTTCTACTCATGGAGAGTTTAGTTCCTTCAAAAATCGGTTGTAATTGTTATGTTAATCATATAAAGTTGTACTGCCTATCCGTTGGCAGGTTTGAATCTTCATTCAACCGTCGACTCGAATTCCACCGCAGACTTCTAAAATTCCGTCGGCAGACTCCACAGACTTTTCGAGGAATGCATCTCTCTGCATGAGATGCACACTGATTTATGGTTAAGTTTCCAAAATGAGTCCTTACACAACAAAAAAAAACCTTTATTCGCAAACGAATGAGACACACAATTATTGCAAAATACCCGAACAATAAACAAAGTCCGAGCTGGACGACGCTTCTCGAGGAAGGCGAAACGTGAAGCCGCAGACTGGCTTTTGCGAATGTGACACCACAATCACGAACAAATGATGAATCGCCATCGCCCGTAGAACTAAGCTCCGATCCCCGAGCTCCTTTTTTCCAGTTTCTAGTTTCGTCTAACTTCTGGGATCGGACGAATGTGTCCCCGATGTAACCTACACTCCAAAATGATCGATTCCAATCATCGAGGATATCCTCTTCAATGAAATCCCGAATCCTTTCCGTTTAAATAATGAGATTGTATCATGGAATTGGATGCCGAAAGAAAGTTTACGCATCGGTGGCATCTTTCAGATTCCTTCACGTCTTCTCAACCAAACCACCCCGAAACCCCTCTACATCGGAGAACCTCCTCGATACTCTTATGTATGCCCCATTTTGCCTGAGAATGGACAAAAGAAGAACAATATAAAGCATAGTTATGGCAATTCTTCACTGTCACAGCAAACAATGTTGACGATACAAATTTATGGGATAATGAGTTAGCAAAGAAGGAAGAAACGAAAAATTCAACATGCCCGATCGTTTTTCGTTTCCTTCTTGATACTCTTTTCCCTTCCTCTTCAATCATTCGGTAAATCATATCGATGCATCTTTCCACCATAGTAACATTCGAATAAATCATAAAAATTCACTATTCGATAAGAAAAAAATTATCAACGCACAAAAAAAAAGACAACATTATGCAAATGTGAACACACAACACTGAAAATCAATATCGTAAATTATGCATATGATTCCAATTAAACAGCATTATCGATTTGCAATTTTACTATACTTATTAAGTTCATTTATAACGAATTTAGAGAATTTGGTCTCTTCCAATATTATTTTATCTTTTCAAAATTGAAAAAAAAACTCCTGAAAAAATTATTCAGAATGACAGAAGTGCAAAAACTTAAATTCCACGGGGAGCAATCAATAGCCGAATATCCTGCCCAAAATACTTTTCCTCAAGTAGACAGCAAAATAAAATCAAGAAATCATTGGGAAATATAGTAGTCTCAATGATTAGCTAAACGAATGCATCTTAATCCTCTCCACATATAAATCCTTCCCAACATCACTTCTATGTCAATATTCTTCATTCTACATTCTTCTTCTCCCTTTTATTGCTCATGATATTTTATTAAGAATAAAATCTTAAAATTCAATTAAATATTTACGTTATTATCTATTAATTACTTATCTAATTCGACTATATTTTTTGCATTAATAATTATTTTCTTTCTTTTAGGTATTTCTAAACTTTGTTGAGATTCTTATCACTGTTGCTTTGATAATGCTAATATAACTGATAGTACCAAATAATATACAACGATCATAAAATCCATAAATTCGATTGCATCGATTCAGATGAAATTCCATCGAAATAAGCACAAAAAAAAAAACAAAACAAAGAATTTCTTAACAATAGACACCGGAAGGCAATAGGATAGAGGAGAAATAAATAAATAAATATTTTAGAAAAACGAAATATTCAAAAATATATGATAAGAAAAAAACGTCGAATAATTAGACAAATTACGTATCATTGAGCGCAAACAATTCGATAACAAATGGGATATCAAATAGTTTAATTGAATTGAATGAATATCGAATAGATCCCCATTGTGATCTATTATATACTGAACCCAGATATTATGTACTGAATCCAATACAGCATAGCTAGCGTAATCGTAATCCGTTTTGATCATCTCACATATGCACAGAAGCACTGTATCGAACATGGCTTGAGGGCATATGCCACCGAGAGGGCCGATACTGCAAATAATACATTATTCACTCATTGAGTACAACAAGTCATCGTACACCTGCATCGACTACTTCAGTTGGAATGCATCTTAAATTTCAGTGGGACGTTACCGCAATCGCAAACTCCACCATAAACACATAACTCTGAAAGCGTGCTTTACTAGAATGAATGAATAAATGAATATATATATATATATATACACTCTCAGAATTATGTATATCCGGAACATCCGGAACGCACTTACGTCCGGAATAAGCACTATTATAATGGAAGCAAAACATCGAAACGGAAACTAATTTTGCGACCCGAAAAACAAAGCAATTACCTTTATAAGAAGCTGTCCTGATGGAGTGTGGGGATTGTAGTAGGCATAGAGAAGCCAACTCACAGCCAACACAAAGCACATCACAACAATAAACAAGGTCACATAACCTCCATTCGATTTCGTCTCAGAATCTAAAATAAACGAATAAAGTTTATCTAACGATACAACGAAATCACTGTCAAAAATAACCATTTCCTTTATGAGATCGCTTAAAACCTTTCCATCTTTCAAATTTGATTACTTTTGAAGGTATCGTAAATAATGTGCAATCCTTTAAAACTAAAGGGATAGGAGGGGATGATTAGTGAAAATGGGGTAATAGGCAAATGACTGAAACAAAGAAAAAAAGATAGACCTTGTGCTCCAGCATCTTCATGCGCCTCGGGATGCTTATTCCTATCCCATGGAACAACTTGATCTGGTTCAACTGGTGCTGAAGTAGCCCTTGTGCCTTCTGAAAGTATTTATAATTCAATACTATTTATTTAAAAAAAAAAATACACACACACACACACACACACACACACACACACACACACACACACACACACACAACATATTACCATAACATACTTTTTGCCGCAATGAATTTGCAAAAAATGCAACCTGCGTTTTTTTGCATTCGCAAAAGCACATCAATAATGTTGAAATACGCCAATTTCGATTGATTAATTGGGCCATAGAACTAGCGACATGATATAAAAATATACTCGAAACAAATATTAAAAAAAAGCTTCTTAATATGGAAAATAAGGACCAAATACTTTCTATACAAATTATAATAAGCTATAAAGTGATTCAAAAATGTTTTCATGTCGAAATCATATTAATAAATAATGAATTAAGATGGAAATGTTGAAGAAATATATAAACAAATTTAAAAAGAGCAACAAACTTGGTTGTGCTTTGAGTAAAACGATCGTATTTGACATTACTTTCGATGGCTTCACTTCGATGCGATGATACTCGTAGATAACCCTTTTGATTGTAGCTAAAATTAACCTTTATTAGTATATCAAAAACTCCTCTCAAATTCATATAAAAATTCCCAAAAATTACTCTCTTGGATCTTCCTAAAACAATGGTGGATCTCTAGAGGTTTGTTTCAGGTCAACACAGACAAAAGGGAAGGGGACAAGAAAAATATGTCGAAAATTCACTCTAATTTAGCTTGATTTACTCTGAAACGTTCAAAAATGCGTTTTTTTTTCTCACTTAAAATCGAAATCAAAAATTATTCTAATCAAAAATTTTCACTACTTTGCCATTTAAAAATGTTATCTGAGAAGGAAAAGAAAAAGAATCGGTTTGCTCATTGAAAAGGAATTCCCATATTATTGATAACATGAAAAAAAGAAAAAAAAATATCTGAAAAAGTTCATAAAATACTAACGAGTTTGTGACATATGTGTGATAGGATTGTGAATACTGTGATGAAAAAGATAAGCGTCACTCATTCCAAGTTTTACCGGATGATGCGAATCGCTTATATTCTCCACCGGAATCGGAATCTACAAAAGAAAAATTCATATCAATTAAAAACTCTCTAAAAAAACGATTTCCTTTGAAAAATATAAAAATAATTCAGTATAAATAAACAATACGCATTTTTATTTTCAATCTTATCATATCAATATTCCAATATTTAAATAAAGTGGCAATTCTTTCTTCATAATATATCAATGTTCATTAAATCTTATCCTCCATCTAATTTATTCAAGTACTTACTCCTCAACCAGTTTGCTAGTTATAATTAGACTGCTACTCCACATTTCCTGATGTTGACAAGCGCTTAAATTGCAATCTTTTTAATATAATATTTAAAAAAGGATTGTTGACATGCAGAATAATTTTCAAATATACTATCATAAAAATTCGTCTCAACGAGATCAACAACACTAAGTGACTGGATAAATTATTTTGCATATTATTTAAAATTAAACATATCTTTATATATTCCTCCGAAAATTTGCACAAAATCATCACGAGAAAATTAGAACTTCGCCAAAAAGAAAAAAACCCTCACATATTTCTCTGAAAATATCCTCGGAACTGTTCTTCAAAGTTCCACTTATTTTAACTCATTTCTATAACACAATTAAAAATTAAATATTTTACAAACTCACATCTTTATAGACAAACCAAATATCGCCATTTTTGTGTAGCGATACTTGGAAAGTGAAATAACCATCTGAAAATCTTACAATTAAATCGGCTAAAAAGATGCTTGATTATATATCCGAACTGACTGAAGACTGAGTGATGACAATTAAATACATGAAAAATATAATCTTTTCTTGAAGGTGCTAAGGATCTTCTTTTAAAGGTCCTGAGGATAGTCTTCCATCTCGAATATCCCCACCAACGTATCCTCAAGGATGCCTTTCTGCCTCAAATTTCCCCCTACAACGACACCCCCTCTCAAATAATCGAGGAATACGTTTTCACTAATTATTCTTAACTGAAATATAGAACATATGGGAACCCTAAACAAACAGCTTGATCATATCTTTAATGCAATTAAAATTGCTCCCCCTCTTCGATAAAAGGACTTCATTCAAAATTAAAGAACACACACACACACACACACACACACACACACAACATATTACCATAACATACTTTTTGCCGCAATGAATTTGCAAAAAATGCAACCTGCGTTTTTTTGCATTCGCAAAAGCACATCAATAATGTTGAAATACGCCAATTTCGATTGATTAATTGGGCCATAGAACTAGCGACATGATATAAAAATATACTCGAAACAAATATTTTAAAAAAGCTTCTTAATATGGAAAATAAGGACCAAATACTTTCTATACAAATTATAATAAGCTATAAAGTGATTCAAAAATGTTTTCATGCCGAAATCATATTAATAAATAATGAATTAAGAGGGAAATGTTGAAGAAATATATAAACAAATTTTAAAAAAGCAACAAACTTGGTTGTGCTTTGAGTAAAACGATCGTATTTGACATTACTTTCGATGGCTTCACTTCGATGCGATGATACTCGTAGATAACCCTTTTGATTGTAGCTAAAATTAACCTTTATTAGTATATCAAAAAATCCTCTCAAATTCTTATAAAAATTCCCAAAAATTACTCTCTTGGATCCTCCTAAAACAATGGTAGATCTCTAGAGGTTTGTTTCAGGTCAACACAGACAATAAGGAGGAAAGGAAAGGGGATAGATAAAAAACTCACTCCCATAATACAAGAAAAATATGTCGAAAATTCACTCTAATTTAGCTTGATTTACTCGAAACGTTCAAAAATGCGTTTCTTTTTCTCACTTAAAATTGAAATCAAAAATTATTCTATTCAAAAATTTTCACTACTTTGCCGATTAAAAATGTCATCAGAGAAGGAAAAGAAAAAGAAACGGTTTGCTCACTGAAAAGGAATTCCCATATTATTGATAACATAAAAAAAAGAAAAAAAAATATCTGAAAAAGTTCATAAAATACTAACGAGTTTGTGACATATGTGTGATAGGATTGTGAATACTGTGATGAAAAAGATAAGCGTCACTCATTCCAAGTTTTACCGGATGATGCGAATCGCTTATATTCTCCACCGGAATCGGAATCTACAAAAGAAAAATTCATATCAATTAAAAACTCTCTAAAAAAACGATTTCCTTTGAAAAATATAAAAATAATTCAGTATAAATAAACAATACGCATTTTTATTTTCAATCTTATCATATCAATATTCCAATATTTAAATAAAGTGGCAATTCTTTCTTCATAATATATCAATGTTCATTAAATCTTATCCTCCATCTAATTTATTCAAGTACTTACTCCTCAACCAGTTTGCTAGTTATAATTAGACTGCTACTCCACATTTCCTGATGTTGACAAGCGCTTAAATTGCAATCTTTTTAATATAATATTTAAAAAAGGATTGTTGACATGCAGAATAATTTTCAAATATACTATCATAAAAATTCGTCTCAACGAGATCAACAACACTAAGTGACTGGATAAATTATTTTGCATATTATTTAAAATTAAACATATCTTTATATATTCCTCCGAAAATTTGCACAAAATCATCACGAGAAAATTAGAACTTCGCCAAAAAGAAAAAAACCCTCACATATTTCTCTGAAAATATCCTCGGAACTGTTCTTCAAAGTTCCACTTATTTTAACTCATTTCTATAACACAATTAAAAATTAAATATTTTACAAACTCACATCTTTATAGACAAACCAAATATCGCCATTTTTGTGTAGCGATACTTGGAAAGTGAAATAACCATCTGAAAATCTTACAATTAAATCGGCTAAAAAGATGCTTGATTATATATCCGAACTGACTGAAGACTGAGTGATGACAATTAAATACATGAAAAATATAATCTTTTCTTGAAGGTGCTAAGGATCTTCTTTTAAAGGTCCTGAGGATAGTCTTCCATCTCGAATATCCCCGCCAACGTATCCTCAAGGATGCCTTTCTGCCTCAAATTTCCCCCTACAACGACACCCCCTCTCAAATAATCGAGGAATACGTTTTCACTAATTATTCTTAACTGAAATATGGAACATATGGGAACCCTAAACAAACAGCTTGATCATATCTTTAATGCAATTAAAATTGCTCCCCCTCTTCGATAAAAGGACTTCATTCAAAATTAAAGTGCTGTCATAAAACGACAAAAACGAAACTGAAGAACACTTTAACGACTAAAAAAAAAACCTTAGAAATGCTTTCACTATTTGTTCAAATTTAACAAACACCTCAAAAATGTGCATCTTCAAAGATGGAATAATTCTACAACAATTGAAACCTATTCAAGAAACAATCCTTTGCAGAGGATATATAAAAGTTTATGCTTCTCAATCGATGGTATATAAAAATTATGCTTGATGCTTTCTTCGATTAGTCTCAGGAAACAATTTACACTCAAAAATTAGGCTTAAAAGTAGTTCAATCATAAACCCAAAGTACTTCCTATCATATCAAATGCCTTATCATAAAAGATTATGAATGATGGACTCTAAAGTGATTTATAACTAACTGATAACGTAAAAGGATATTGCAATACTATCAAAAAACGCAACAATATACAGCGTGAAAGCTATTATCACTACGTTAGATTAAAGCGCTGACCGGATCTCTGTTCTCTGAGTTGCAAATTGCTCCATTCAATGACAAATTTTTCACCATCATCTGCATACATAATAGTCGAATTTTCACCATGCGTATCGAAGTTAGCCATTAATGGTGCAATATATTGCGTTGCTGCCAACCAACTATGTGATTGATCACCAATATAGCAAAATCCTAAATATTAAATTTAAAAAAAAAACAATCAATTGATGCAAATATATGAAAATGCAAAATTATAAAAGCCATTAAAGCGAAGAATGAACATTGATGACAGATGTATGTATATTCGATAGATTTAATTCACTCCTCAAATTCAATATTTAGCATGCCAATCTTTTCTCATTGCTATCGAAAGAATACCTCTTTAAATGCCAAAAATAAAACACGAAATGCGAATATTTTTCTTAAAGGAGCAGCATATCACTGCAGAACGTTTCACTTGCTAATATGAGCACAGCTATCGACTATCATCCACTCACCTATGATAATTGAACTACATAATGATAATATCACCCTCACCGCCAGTTGCAATTGTCAAATTCCTCATACGATGACCGTAAAATGGAAAATGAAATTGAATCTTCGCTGCCTATAACAAAGAATTACTGTCATTAAATTGGCTGTAATTATTTTGCAAAAACAATTATAATAATCGAAATTTTCGATAAGCTTTCTTATTACGTTTAATATTTATACGTTTTAATTAATAATTGCATCCTCAACATTAGGCAATCAGCTGTAAATCAAAGCAACTTCATAAAGAATCTCTTCAAAAACAACTTAATCTTCTCCCCCTCCCATCAGAATATCTCCTTGTCCTTCCCCATCTCCTAACAGGATATCCCATTCCCCCACCAGAATCCCTTATTCTCCCTCCTCCTCCCCTCTTCCCACAGGAATTATGTGCGGTCCTTATTATATCCCTCAAAAGATGAAGTAATCGGCTAACCCGAAATCACTTCAACCGATCAGCTACCCATTCGAAATATAAACCCACGCACTGATCATGAATTTCATTTAATCGAATAAAATCTAATCCTTTATTAATCCCTTTATTAACGATTCATTTAATAAAAACATTTCTGCAAAAAAATGAATTCGAAATAAAACATACAACTGCTCTTCGATAGCTATTCGATAGAAGAGGATGACTTTGATTACCAACTGTGCCTGGTTTCTCTAACATTTTCCTCACATTGATATAATAATCTCTCATCATATCAGATCTATTCGTGTATATCTCCATTATATAATATTGATGATCTACCTGAAAATAAATATTATCACCTGGAATACCGTATTAGTTCCAAAATCAGCAAGGATCTCTATAATAAAATACTAGTTTTAATAAAAGTAAATCCTTAGAGTTACGGGAACTTATAATTTCAACTAAATGAATTTCTATATTTTACAAAAAAAGTTCTACTATACTCTTAGTAGTAAGAAAAACGTATTGCTACCTAAATATAGGGACTAATTTAAACAATCAACAAAAAACATAGTACTGATGTACCGGAATGCTTCAAACAATTCTTAGAGTTTGAGTTCTCGACCTAGTTCAAGTCCAGCTATTTCCCTCGTTTCACGTTGATCGATTATGATCACCTTCGCTCAGGTAAAGCATTTGGCTTTCGTCAAATCTTTGCAGAGATGTTAATACGTCATAAGCAGAAAAATGAATATGATGAGAGTAGCTTAAAATTCCATAAAATCTGATTTAGTTTTTACAGCTTAGTGACAGCCGCACTTTCAAGTGATTAAATAAATCCGTTATGCCGTAGGAGATCATTAATATATAGCCCATAGGAAATATTATCCCTCCTCTCTCTCCGTTATCATTATTATAGCTTTAAAAACTATACAATAAAAAACTAAACTGAAAAAAAAACATAATAAAAATTAAACTGTACAATTAAAACAATGATTTAAAACATCACTGAGGTGATTCATAAAAAAATGATTTTTCACCTTATAACGTCATAGAGTAGATTAAACAATAGAACAATGATGAAAACATCAACGGAAATATGCTAGACAATATTAATGCTCACAAATTTAGATAAGTAAACTTGATAGTGAATATTTTACATTCGATCACACCAAAGAATTTATTTACTCTACATGCCAAATCAGGCATTCTATAAAACAACAAAGAAAAAAAAACAACAACAAAAAACAAACAAATAAAAACAACAACAATTTCAGAAATTTTTCATTTCCCTAATTGCAGAAAAAAATTTTTTTCAAAAATTTTTACCCATCTTACTCATAAATAAATATCAAGTGAACAATTTTTATCACTAAAATTTTATCATTATCACTAAAATATATGTAAATGAGCAATTTTCAAGTATATTCTTCGGCCCCTTTGCAGATGAAAAAACCCTCGACGAGAACATCTTCGAAGGCATCAGCAGCTGTCAGCATTGTTAAGGTCTTTCTTCCAGACATCAGCAAGCGTTTTATCAAACACATCACCGACCGTCATGACTCTCTATCAGACATAAGTACTACTATATCTACCTATCAACATTTTCACTAACTATATTAGCGAAAAATAAATAAAAACAAACGCACAACTTGCAACAGGTGTATAGATCCATATAAATATGACATAAATGATGTAGATACCTATACTGCAGAGGTAGCCACATATATGGTAGGTAGCTACATTGCAAGAAGAGATTGATGGCGCTAAAAAAAGGAATACCAACATATTCTGCAAAAATAACAATGCATATATAAAAACAGACCGAATCGTTTTGAACTTCGACATCCAGTGGAATGCGAAACGATTCTTCAGTATCATCATTGTCGTCATCGATACCCCTCTTATGGCGAACATTCAAAGGTAGAAACGACGGTGAATCAAAGTTATATCTGATCGAATCGAATGGCTCACCTTAAATTAGCATCTTCATTTCCGGCTCATATTTCTAAATTTTTTTTGATGTTATCAGCGAAAAATTCATAATTAATTTCTGTAAGATTGACAAGAAAAATAACTCCCCTCTTTCAAATTTAGTATTTCTTCTCTTATTTTGCGGCAAAATTTTCCGATAAAGTTTCAAAACATTTAAATTTTACAAAACAAATCCACAACGGGTTTGAAATTCTATACCCTCCTTGATTACAAATATCAAATCGGGAACAAAATCTCCAGATTACTTTTTAGATATTTTATCGCCTCAAAAAAAAACATTATAAAACAATAATAAAATAAAATTGAAGATACCGTTTGCGACATTCGAAAGGAAACATCCAATGAAAGTGGCTAAGACGATAGAGATCCATAATTTATCAACACACATCATGTTAGAAATTCGGAAAGCTGCAAAATGGTCACTATTTTATTTGAAGTGGTCAGTGGTCAGTGGTCAATGAAACGCCACATACCTCATACATCACACTATAAACTACATAGTTCACTGAAACTACAGCTGAATAAAGAGAACGAAACGACGATTTCTACGACGTCATAGACAACATTTTCCATTTTCAGCATTCCATGCTGGAATAGTCACTTTTCCAATATCAATGGAAGCATCAGCTCTATCCGGTCTCACCACGACATGGATGAAAGGTAACCGCCTAGCCGGAACCGGAATAATCTCATCGTTGTATGATAACAGGTTGAAGTGTTCCGGACTTCGATCACAACCTATATCGAAATAAACTCAAATCCATGTCAGTCATAAATTCGTCACAGAAGTGAACAACAAGCACTCCGTAAAAAATGACAAAGACATGATAGCTTTGCTGCAACGTCAGCTGCGAAGAAAAAAAAATCGAAAATGTTTTGCAAGACAGACAAGAAAAAAAAACCCTAAACGATTATCGCAGAAATAATAGACCTATGTCAGGATAAATTCAAGTATTCATATCGCCGAGCCTTAGACCGAGTCGCTCTACTATCATAGACAGTCTACGCTCTACTATAAGGTTCTACATTTAAACATCCAAATATAAAAGTATAGCTGGTATATACTCGCATTATGCATTCTTCAATTAATAGAGCAAAATAAAACATTCTAAGCATGTTTCATATAAACAGAAATGAAGATACTCATCAAAGAACTATATAAAAACAACATTTACTAAGAATATTCGCGATTCGAAATATTTGTGATGAGCATATCATAATAGATGGCCTATCATATGATAAATATAAAAAAAAAAAAACTTTTTTCAGCCTCTTTAATAATTTCGAAATCATACGAGAGAAGAGAAAATCACGTGAGAGAAAAGTGATAAAATATTGAGGAAATAAAAACAGCGACGGAATAAAACAATTTTTTTTTTTTTGGAGGAAAGATATCAATTGTCAAAGAAAAATTCCTAAATAAATAAATGCTAAAAATTCTGTAAATTTTGGAAATAGATTTAAGACATAATCGATAGAATCCATGATTCCCATTACGATAGATAAAGAAAGATAAAATATGAAATGAACAACAAATCAGCAAAATGAAAGAGTTAGATAGACGCAATATTTAAGAAAAACATAGATATAATGAATACAGTCAACATTTAGAACATAATCTGAAAGAGACCTCATTTCATAAGAGGAAATAAAAATTCATAAACAATATTGATGTACGTCATTTGAATGCCAAGCCCCTCCTCCCCCTCCCTATTTTAATCAATTGTCATGCTATTACGCAAAAAAAAAAAAGAAAAAAAACTTTTCAACTTTTTGCTGCATGACCAATTCATATGGCCACTATGCCCAATTCGAATCTCTATAAGTGGTCACAAATTTTCACCTATATTAGACGAATAAAAGAAGCACTTTTCAATATATATACATCAACGATTGCAACCGTCGAACAAAAAAAAAAAAAGCGAACAAAAGCAAAATAGCGAAAGAAAGCCGAAAAGAAAAAGTGCGAATGAGCGCGAAAGAAAAGCGAATAGCTGCAAAGACATCACAAGTGAAAAGCAATAGCGAAATTGTTCTTTGCATTATCGGAAAAGATGAGTGATTCGGTTCTCTTAAATCTCAGATAGCAAAGATTTTTGCACGTTCACCTTTTCATCAGTTTGATTTCACTGAAGCAAATTGCCGTTGATGGGCGACATGAATGGATTATATNTTCAGTCATAATTCGACAAATATCAAAAATGTTTATCATTAGAGGAATTTTAGCGTTCATTTTAATGGCAGTTTTTTTCTCCCATAAATTTGCAATGCCATTCTGTTTATTGAATTCTATCACCATCAACACTCAACTTCAAAAAAAAAAAAAAAAAAACTGCTGAAATATGAGTTTTCCTTCGATAAGAGTGAGGTTATAAGGTGGGATGGGGATCGGGAATTGGGAGGGGAGGGGAGGAGGGAAGATAGATGAAGAAGTGATAGAAAGGATAGAGGAGAAGAGAAAGAGTTAACATTAATATGAAGCGATTGTCTTTCAAGAGAATCAAATAACTAAATATACAGCTTATCCTCGAACGTTGAGCATAGAAAGCATCATGGTTAAATTCCCTTCAAAACATTACCAATTCTTATCGATCTCATTCTACACTCTTATATAAAAATATAGCCACATACAGACTGACTCAAAGATGCGTAAAATATTTTTAAAAAATAAATAAATAGAACACAAATAAAGACAGCATGTAAAGAAGACATGAAAAATGGAATACTGCACCTTGCAAAGTAATTCAAAGAAGATCAAGAGACCAAACAGGTGGAAATTTTCGAAACCTAAAACATTTCTGCTAAGATCGACTAACCGTTAGAGGAAAAAAATTGGAATATTTCCACTATCGCTTTCTGGAATGATTATCGAGTTTAACGATGAAGTTAACGAAAGTGAACAATCATCACATAATATTATCGAATTGTTCAGTTTAAATAGATCAAAAGCAACAATCCTATTATGAATCACCATTGGAATCGTCTCACAGATAGATGACACAAGACGATGCAAATATATATATATATATATATATATATATATATATATATATAC
>QEWY01001710.1:44519-125460 GCA_006503575.1 Baylisascaris schroederi | reverse complement strand
AAGCCAAACGATGAGGTAGTCAATTTGGAAGCGGAACAGTTCCTAGAACACATGAAGATTACTGTCATTGAAACTGTATATTGCATTGTTTGGTGACGCATAACTTCTTTAGACTCCTGAAATACCCACTCATCACTTATACCAAGCCAAGGTTTCTTTGTGTCACGGTTATAGTTGAGAGATTAAAGGGAGGGACAAGGGGCGGGTAGGCGGAAGGGATCTACGCCTCCGAAGTTTCGCCTGGGTGGTTCCTTCATTTTTTGCCTTTCTATCATTTGTGAAAATAATTACTGGAGCCGTTTGACTAAGCTTCCGTGAAGCAGCTCAAAATTGGTTATTTTTCACGTTGCACAATCTATTCAACAATGTCGCCGCACGAGAGTTGCTCGTCGATCTATCCTTTTCGACCACGATTGAACTGTCGCGCCGCTTTTGTAGCGTTGTTGAGATTCGTCGTTCCCATCCACACCCGCTGGATATCTTGATGGCGATGTTTTCATTTAGCGGTTGCCGAAGTGTGTTGTGAGAGCATTTGAAGTCTTAGTCACACTGTTTTGTTTTTCGGCGCTGATGAGGAATTTGGTTCGAAGATCGTTTCGACAACAATGTGATTCAACTTTTTAACTCACCTTCTTAGTTACGGAATCTACACTCTCGTATCTCTGTGCTAGTCTAATAGCACGGCCAGTTTCATTTTGTATATCGGCATGCTCTTCTACATGAACTTATGGCGTTGTCGCGTTGATGGAGATGAAGAAGACATCGTATCTGGTGAGATCCCAAAGCACTTCCAGGATATGCGGATTAAGAAGTACTAAGAATGGTGATAAGAAACTAGGCAGAACTTGTGACTGTCATTATTTTGTCTATCAAATGTCATTACGCGCAATGCTCAGTTTTATGCCCCAAGGTGCTGGGGCCACCAGCTTTCGTTCTCGACGTCAAGGTTAATGAGCTTGGAATTTGGGAAAAATCGGTGAAGTTGAGGCATCCGATGTAGTTCACTTCTGTTAACCAATTCGATTCCGATACCGAGTAATTCTTGTCCGTTTTTTTTTTTTGCTTACGCAATCTTTTTTTCAAAATCAGTCGATGAAGCGTTCCATTGATCCTGATTTTACGCCAAAAGCACGCTGAAGTATATGTTGCATGTTCTTCCGCTCCTCGTCGGCACTCATTTTTTCAACGAAATGAAAGCTAGTGATTGCCATACAACTGATGCGAACGCATTCGTTGTATTGTTGGTGGCGTTGATTCTAAGATGCTTATCGGCAGCTTTTGTCTTACAAACGGTGTCAAGAGCAACTTGAGTTGAATTTGGTGGCATCACTTTCGGCAGTAATAGCACTTTGGACACAACTCCAGCTAGGGGATGATGCAAATTGAAGTATTCAACACTGGCTTGCAGCTGCCTCGCGTCTCCGCTGGAATGCTGCTTTCGGCATTCCCCACCAGAAGGGTGCTTACACAGTGGTCGGCGGTCGGCGACTGATGCGAAGTCTTCCTCCACTCCGACATCCTAAAAATCTCCGGGATATCTACGGTGACAGGAGATATCTCCCACCACAATCTCTTTACCTAATGCTCTTTTACCGTTATGCTCTTACCGTTGGATGGATCAGCCAGCCGCACTGCTCTCCCTTAACAGATAAAATCGCGAAAAACTTGCTATTCGGATTTTGCTGTGAAAGATGAGTGTTCATCCATCTTTCTCAAAGAGCTTACCGCCCTAAAAATAGATGCCATGCATGCATTTTGACAACTCAGTTTTGCATAAGAACAAAATGAATATACTACATGGGCCTAACTGTTGGCCCAGACATCTGCAGATATGGTGCCCTCGAACATTGGGAAAAAATTAGCGCTCTAAATGACAGAATACCAACCCCAGTCTAGAACCGATCTCAGAGGTTGGTGAGGAAAAACTGGAAAGTCGCAATGTTTTGGTTACTGGGCTCTCTGCTCGAATTCAAAGGTCGAACACGTTTTAGGGGGCGAATTAATGCGTTGAAGGGGTTTGAATTGCCAGTCTAAAAGCGGTGAACTACGAAAATAACATCGCAACTGTGCATACGAACTTTTTGGCGAATGCCTGCCACTCATAAATTTCACTTGACCCTATCCCCTGGTCAACAGACCAAAACAGTCGTGAACTACTATTGCATCTGGTGAGCCATGAGCGCTTTCCAAATCATGATGTTAAGCATATTCGTTGCGGAGGGGAGATTTCATTTGAAGTTCTAAACCGCTTTTTGTTGTGCTTAATAGCCGTAGCGAGAAGTTACGGTGATGAAACTCTGAGCATTGCAAATTTATTAAGGAAACTTCCAAAATTTGGCCATTTAATAGCAAAACATACAAGAACAATAAAAATTCATCATAAATCCACACAGCAGCTCATCACGGAGCAATTTCTAAATCACCTCGTCACATTAAGGTGTGGAAAATGCACAACAAATCAACACAACCAATTACACAGTGCAGGTCAGTCGCGTAATAACTCCAATAAGTCCAATGGGAACTTTTCGTTTCTCATAAAGGTCAACTGAAATTTCGTTCACACAGTCACTAAAAGATTCATCGCCTACATCTGAATAACATTTGAACAGAAGTACAAAAATTATGATTGCGAGTGTGGTGTGGAGAATGACGAACTGTGGGGTATCACCAGCACACTGATGCTGGGATAGATGCAGGATATTGAATTTCACATTGAAAGTTCAAAGGACTCTGCCCGAATTGTGGAAAGATGATCCCTAAATTCAACGACATAACATAGGTGCAATTCAAACGAAGAAAAACAACAAGAGGAACGAGTAATACCGTGTGGAAGAGTGGGACCAAACAAGAAGGAGAGTTACCACTGAGGCCATAAACAACAACAGCGAAAGTGGAGTTTGCAGAAACATAGCCTGTGTTCACTAAGATCTGTTTGTTTATGATCAGCTCACCAGGGCGGCAGAAACTTTGTAGGATCCAAACAGATCGCCAGCGCTGATAACAAAGACAGGAATAACGCCAACGGCCCGTTCCAAACGTCACTAGCACCCACAGATCAATCACCCCGAGAGAATCTTATGGTAAATTATGATTCGAAATAGTCGCCGAATTCATCCCGTTAACGTCGGCTATTCAGGACCAACCAAATTTAGCAGCCTTTTAAAAAGACCGCAGAACATAAAAGGAAGGGAGAAATGCGAACCAGTTATGTTGATAACTATATAACATTTTTGAAAATACGGTACAAATAAACGGAATATTACTGAAGACTTAAATTTAACAAATGTTGCCATGTACACATTTAGCTGAACACAGAAATCGAGCCAGGAGAAAACTGAAACAACTATGCACTGATAAGGATCTAGCTCAGATGCAATAATATCGTACGCGGACAACAAGAAATGTAAGTGGGACAGCGTGAGCACTAACATCGATCCTTGCGCAGTTTCTGCCGGCGGTTACAGAACCACACTCGGACCACCTGAAGATCCCCCCCTCCCCGAAAAAAGGATTCTAAAAAGCTATCTGTCGAGCGAACACAACCAAACACAGCAAGCGAACACCTGTCTATGCATTTATTTTGATTATATTTTAACGTGCCGAAGTGGCAAAACATACGAAAGTATGCGATCTTGAACAGCAGGAACGAGCAGAACGCTCATAAAGTCACAATTTAGGCAAACAGACATTTAATACGCAAGAGCAACCATAAAGTCCATATCGAAACAGGTCAGCTGCAACTTAAAAGTGAAGGAGCGGAAGCATTAACGATATCGTCGGGAGGCAGTTCCAGACACGCAGAACGCGAAACTGCAAACCATGCAGAACATCCCTTAGACTGCAATATCTTTTAGCAAGCTTAGACTCATGCGCTCAGCGTCTAGCATATTGCCGATCCTCTCATCTTTGTGAAACTTGATGCACGGCAATATCTCATCGTCTGTAGCACTTTGAAGAACATAGCAACTACCAACAGGTGGCTATCCATTCTAGAATAAGTTGTACAATAGGCGTTTGTAGGGTAATTACATGCTCAATGAGCAGCATAATCATAAAATTAATAGGCAATACGAACAGAGCATCGTAAGTATGCATCTACATGGAAACGATGAGTCACAGTTGGCATAGACGCGTACAAAATGTCATCCTAGAAATTAAGGATCGCGCCAAGTTGCGTGAATTCCCGAACTTACATCATGATTTAATTGAAGGCTTCTAGCGATATGCGACATTGCGTCATTGTCAGGTCGGGCGTTCTGTTGGAAATAGCCGTCCAATGTGGCAAGCTGCACCGCATCAAGATTTGTCCTCTTCCGACGTTTCCTAGGTGCAGCACTTGACATGATTGCGCAAGAATTGCCTCCTGGCGGGCAATCTTCCACAACCGAATTCATCACTGCAGCACCTGAGAGACCGGCCAACGTGTGATTCTGA
Organism: Baylisascaris schroederi; assembly: GCA_006503575.1. Taxonomy (NCBI): domain Eukaryota; kingdom Metazoa; phylum Nematoda; class Chromadorea; order Rhabditida; family Ascarididae; genus Baylisascaris; species Baylisascaris schroederi. The sequence goes on along the minus strand of QEWY01001710.1, from coordinate 121,026 downwards.
AGTTTGAAGGACTATTTATTCAATTTTTTAGTCGTGGGGCTTGAATTCTCCACGACTACGTCTATTTTTTACACCACGTTACAATATTCAGCAATTTTACCCACCACTGCTAGATTTTACCCACCACCTAAGCACTGCAGGGAAAGTCGTGCCCGAATCTATTATGTACGCACTTGCGCCTGTTTGTCTGTCTGTTGCTGAGACTGATTTATCAAGTTCAGAGACAGTTTAAAGGCATCTAAAGGTGCCAGAGGAATTTTGCATTTACCTCCGATCACCCTGATTTCTGCCTTCGGTGCCGGCGTAGGAAAAGTCCATCTATTCACATCAGACAGGATGGCATAAGATCACATAAAATGAAAAAAATTTCACTACGTACACTTTATTATTTTCGATATAAACAGTTAGTCTGACAAGCGAAAACGTTGGTAAGTAAGGAAAATTATGCAATACTTGCCGTCAATCATTCTCTCGACGGAGCTTAAGTATAACTCCATCACTACATTACCATCCTTATGAGCAATACGCGCACAAACCAAACGGAATACATTGTAGAAAGTAAAAGGAGTTGTGCTTTCTGGTAAACAAGCCCAGGTGGATAGGACAAGTGTATATGCTTTCAAGAAACATGGTTCTCTTGCGAGATCACCCTACCTGAGTTGAAGGATCCATATTGTGGTGCTCGAGAAGCTCGTCGACTTTAACTCCATTCGTTACTGCGGTCTCCACACTGGACATCCAACTTTTTAACAGCGGATATAACTTACACATATTTTTGAACGATAAATTCAGCGCCTCAAAACGCGAAATCGTTGTTTGTGAGAAATCCATACCGTGGCGGCTGCCCAAAGCCGCACCAACATCACCCTGCGTAAAGCCTAAATAATGCTGCTGGAGGCAAGACATGTAGATGTTCAAATATTAAAATTGATGCTGTTGGAGGTTGAGCACCTTCAACGTAGCTTCAACCAAGAAAAGAGCAAATGATTTGGTACTGAGGACAGGAAACGAGTTATCCAATCATTTCCGTCTCAATTATTCCCATCGTAGGAACCAGCTGCGAATTCTTCTCGCAAAGACTTACCTGTTAGGATCTCGCCCAGTTTCTGTGAGGACAGGTGACCAATACACGATCATCTGACCACTTTAAGTACAACTCTGATTCATTGATTACTATAACGGGCGAAGTAAACGACTTCATCACATCATGAAGCCATTTCTAGGACAGGTACAAGATTAGCCCACCATTTGACAATAGTTAATGCAACATCGCGAAAAGTTGGAGTTTTCAAAAAGCGATCTAGTGAGCCATGCGACATGTTGTGTATCAAGTTTGCAAGGCTCTTTAAAGTGTAAGAAATCGATCATGCCGAAATACAGAAGGAACATGTAGAAGTCAAAATGTCTTCTGATCATTTTACGCGCAACGTTGAATAAACGTAGACGGCTCTTGCCTACCCTATGTTTTTGATTAATCTTTCCACCTGAACGTGAGAAGGAACCATGCTGAAGATACTTTTCTTTGCGACCGTGAAATTCCCCATCTCAATCCACTGCCATCAAGATCCTAGCTCAGGTGTCTACGCTTCAGCAAGCGTTCATTTCTAATGGGAATCTCTTCAGCAAGCTTGGCGTACCAGCCCTTTCTTATCGAAATGTTCCTAAAGTAAACAATCAAAATATCGCCTTCAAACTATCAAACCATCTTTCAGCATATATAATTGTCGAAATTCCTTTTCGCCATTATCACCAAGAAACGAAGCACATACCAAAACTGATGCGTTGCTTCTTAAACATTTCTGCGAAGTCCTCCACTTCCTTCAACTTTACTATGTCTTCACGCGTTATGGCATGGCCCGCAGCTATGACGGTCTATAATCATGAAATAAAGTCGCACGACAGTGTGCACAACTTAATGAGTGCCACATGCTTAAGACTGATGGTGACTGTTGAGCCATCAATCACAACACGGATACACTTGTATATAAACATCGCAATCTTCTTCTTACGGATCTATTTAAAAATAGCCCAACATATTATCCAAGTGACCCTCGTTCACCTTCATCTTGTTTTCGCATTTCTTAACATACCTATTTTCATTATTTTAGCCATTTACATGAATTATCCTCGGAAGCAAGGATAACCGTAAAAATACTATTATTCTGACTCAGCTGTTCACAGCATCTGCTAAAAAAGCAGAATGGTGGGGTTCGGTTCCCGTCTGAGTACACCAGTGATAATTTCCATACGTGCAATCTTCCCGCACTTCTGTTTTTTTTTTACTTCGTAAAACTGTGTTATGATCGCAGCTCGTTCATAAGCAGATATGTGCATTCGCGTCATGCCTGAATTTGAAGATGCACCTAGCCGCATCGCAATTCTCTCCCTCCACTTAAAATAGTCCCGCCTTTACAGAGTGAGTTTTCTACTTGGCTCGTTAATGCATTTCATTACTGGCAACATTTTCATCCATTACACGTCCCAATGTTTACTGCCGCTCTATACCGCCTTGCGTATTGGCCGGCCCGGACTTCCATTAAACCCTGTAAAAACGTTCCCTTTTTTGAAGCGAGCATGAATAACCACCATTCACTTTCCGACATTCCTCCTTCATCTCTTTAGAACGAGAAACTTCACTTGGCATCTCCGCGCAGCCTCTGTGCAATAAGCTGAACAGCTTTCTTCCCTACATTTGTGCGATTATCGAGAACGAATGACAATCTCTTCTCAACTATCGCATTCAGATCCCACCAACTGATTGTATTTTTCATAAAACAATGAAGCGCGACTAGGTTGTCAGATTACAGTTACCTGGTGAAAAACTCAGTGCTTCCGAAGAGGGAAAAGAGTATAGAGTGCAGCAATAATGGCTAACCTCTTCATCTGCAGTCAACAGCCTCCGTCGAAATGCTAATCTGCTTTCCGTCAGGCCACCCTTCGGCGGTTCATCTGCGTTTTGCGCAACATCCACCTAAATCCACGACACTGCAAAACGATGAAGAACCACCACTGACAAAAAATTCCCGTTCCCTGGCGTTCTAATCTCGCGCGAAATAGAATTCTGTGCAGAGATTCTAGGCTCGAAGGCTCTCAGAGTAATGACAACGTGAGGATCAAAGATCCTGCAAGGCGAGGCACTGGAACCATGAACAACATGAAGATTTCGTAAAGAACAGCGGACGTTCGAAACGTGATGCATTCTCGCAAGCCTCAATGATATGGTGTTACCGTCGAGGTTTGAATATGCTACTCTCTGGTCATCCAAAATTCAAAGTAGTCACAAAAAACTCGTAGGAGAGATAGAAAGATTCCAGTAGAAGGACCGGAGGATCTGTGCTACTCTCGTTGAATTTTTCTCCTCTGCTTCTGACCATCTGAATCCTCTCTTAGTCAAACTCCGTTTAGAAATTCTAGATGTTGAAGTCGCCACTTTTGTCACTACTCAGCCCTTTTTCCAAGGCGTTTGATCCAACCGGAACGTACTGGAAAAAATTTTCTTTCATAAAAACGCTAAGGATGTGCTCGTACGGATGGTACCGCCAAAGCGATATAACTTTGTAGAAAATTCGTTGATCGCGCTTATTTGCAGGATATCTCGTGTGTAGAACGTTAGCGCATTGTGAAATCATTGAGGGAAAATAACAAGAACTTCGATAGAATCATCTCGTTGTGGAGGAAAGTGAAGAAATCTACTGAATTTATTTTAGAAATAAGTGCGACGTATGTAAGGATTAGGCACTTCACGTAAAGCAATGCCGGGATTTGAAGTGGAAGTGAAAAATTCCGAAAGCCGAATCAAATTAGTCAGTACCAGTGTAATAGAACTAACGACTCTCGCAAAAGATATCGAAGGAACATTTTAAAACGTTTAAAGTAGGGAAACTATGCAAAAAAGTGTATGTTGGAGAACCAATAGAAATGACGACTTGCAGACCACCAATATCTGGGCCTCGTGAGATGTTGAAGAGGCTACAAACAACTGGTTCACAGCAACGAAAGGAAAAACGGAAACAAGTTACAGAAAACGGAACACCAAAAAAAAATTGTCAATTTGGCGGTTTCCCTGCAGTGCTGGTTTCTGAAACTGAAACTGTAAAAGCAGTGATGTCGCACACTCTTTACTCCCTCCCCCCACTACTTCTATCATAAACAAAATTATAAGCTAGATCACGTCTGTCATTTTCGTTAGTCGCCTGAACATTTGGAACATTTCAAGACAACGCATTAGCAGCGCGGTGTACTCTATTCGTTTATTACTGCCTCAACAGGACCTAATAAACGTAAGAAACGAATAAGTAAATGTATTCAGCTGCCGCGCAAAATCCATCAACCAGATAAGCGCATAGCCCTATAAAGATTTTCCACCGCGCTTCCTATTCGTCGAGACGTCTAAGCAGTAATTAATTGTGCGCAACAACGAACTTACACACAACTGAATTAAATCAATCGTTTGCTCCCAATCTATTCTAATCGCGACTGAATTCCCTCTGAGAATGAGAAGCACCATTTGCCTGATAAATTAGCGAAAGAAATGCTAAACTTGAAGAGAAATCTGCTGACCTGGTCTCTATGTGATGAAATTTTTTGATGTGATTTGCTTTTAACAGTGAATGCATGTCAAGAAAAAAGAACCTCAAAAAATGACCTGGCACAACAACGGTGAATGCGCAGTCCCACTGATGACGTCTTCATCTAAATTTAGCCACTGCATGGGGCTCTCAGCTGCAAAACTTTCGATAACACGCGCATTCTCTCTGCCTTCGAGCATTTCTGATGGAACGGCCATTTCATCCGCTTGACTGGACCAAGTGGCGCGTAGAAATGAAGAAATTGGCTGCAGCGCTCCACTGCACGACTTCTCCGGTTCTCCACCAATACCAAATCCACCTGTGACTTCAACATGAGTTCACTGCTCATGTACATGGTGTCCCCAAACGCTCGACAAAAATTCAATAAGAAATTTCAGATATAGCAGCAAGGCCCAACACAGCTGACTTCTTCTGAGCCATAAACACAGACATCAAAAAGCTTCTTTAACAGTTTCATTTTGCACAACAAAAGTGCTTCAGTCTCAATTACTCTCTGCAGATAACAACCGCCATTTCTAACGGTAAGAATGAAATTTCTGAAATGTGAAATGAAATCAAACACATACCGCCATTTTCAACCCTAAAGACAGAGAAAACCTGTTCATTATCTAATATGGAGGGCCAACGTCAGAGTAAAATTGGAACGTTTGCAATATTTTTCTACCCATTATTAACGCGATAAAAAATTTGGAAGTATGCGCTGAAGAACCCGCTTCATATGGACTCCATGGACATTCGCCTATAAAGCTAAAGAACATAGTTGTGGTAGCCCTTAGAGAAAAAACGTTGAATTGATACCTCGCCCACTTTTCAACGCAGGAGTCAATTGTGTAAATTTACATCCTCATATCGTGAAGACATTGAGAATAAAGTGGACAGTCAGTGAGTGTTGAACGATCTGCAGGAAACCACCGAGAAAATGAGACGTAGCACTCGGCAATCTCTTCATATACACAAGGCAGGAATCATTAACATGCAAATCCTGAGAATAAAACTCCGATTCGGGAAGAATGGACATCGCGTTGTTTTTTAACCGATTACTCACCGCCAAAGACCACTAATCCACCTTCTTCTTCCACGTTCATCGAGGATTTCAACGGAAGGAATCCACGACGCAACCCTTCTGATACCATTCTTCGAAGAAACGTCCTTAGGCATTGTGAATTTAGAACCCAGAATGAAAGTGAAGAATTGGTCTTGGAATTACAAAGGCAAGATACACCCGCGAAGAACCAGCGCAAAAGCGCAAGCAACATGACAGCAAAAAAGAAATTATTAAGGGTAGCGTACCACGAATAAACTGTGATATCCGAGCAGCATGCAAGTCAGCGACAGCAGCCTTCCGTGTTATTAGCTCAGTTGCATCAGCACGTGTAATGACAGGCTGCAGCAGTTCATAAACAGGCTGATCCTCTTCGTTGCTTTGCTTTGATAAGATCGATCGCTCCTCATGCCCTCCTTCGTCGACTTAACAACAAATCAGTAGAGATGGAAAGAGCTCGGCACATGGATAAAGTGCATATGTTTCCATGAAACGCTGAGTTCTTGCTCACATTCGCTTTCCCAATGCGCATAACATGAACAATGATGCAGTTGTGCAGCACACTTTTGTACACCACATAAACATTATAATTTCGCGCAAAATCGATATTGTAAAACATAGATATGGTCGATAGGCGACAAGCATAGAAGTAAGACAAATTCAAGCACAATACTGCTACAAAGCGTTACACATGAGCGATAACTTCTCTTATTCCTCACGGTTGAAATGAAAACAAATTCGAACTTCAAAACATTAATTCTCTGCTAACTTCAAGCAAGATTCGGTTCACCGATTGGCCTACCAATTAAGCTGAGGCAAAAGATTGATCAAAACGACAGAGGCGCTTTTAATCCCAGTGATTACGAATCACAAGCATATGTAGGCCATTATTCGACCAAAGTGAAGTAGAACCAAAGGATACAACAGTCAGTAAGAAAACTGTATAAGGAATCCTTGCACCTCAAATGCGACAGAAGAAAACTATAATCGAACAGCGAAATACAGAACCTTCTCACCAATTCGGTGTGCTTTCCATTTCTTGTCATATGAACGTTGCTTCTTGCATTTAATTTCATGCGAAATTTTCGCTCAGCAGTGCGCCGGAATTCAGCTGCTTCTTTTAGCGTTGCGAGGTAGCAAAATACTTCAACAATTTTGCAGAGGAATAGGTGCTCATCACCTGGTTAAACAAAGAAAGTCAGGAGCACAATCCAATTAAATCCACGAGGCTCGTCTCATGATAAAAAGTGCGAGTGACTGAAGACGGAATTACATTCGATCTCCATACAGAAAGCTTGGCCAATACATAATATATATATATATATGTAGTATGTGATATATAATGTACACACATATACATGTATACATAAATATATACATAAAAGTAATGGTTTCCTGCGAATCACGATTGATCTAGTTAAGGCGTAGGACAAAAATGCAAATCAGTCGTCTGGTCGCAGATAAAAATGAACTGTCATATGCTTTTTTGCGTCTGCGACTTTTCTTTCTCTGCAGTAGCATAACCATCTTCACACATCCACAAATCGTCACAGATTGAAAGGATGGCAAATGCCTCCTTCCTCATGGCAGGAAAGCACGCCACCGGCGGTTCCGCCGCTTTCCACCTTCAGGGTACCTTTTGCAGCTTCAAATCATTTATTTAATTTCAAAGCTGAATGCGCTCGATAAAATTTCGGTGTTGTGATCTCGAAATTCAGCCATATTTCAGTTTTAAACGCCTTGAGGAAATCATGCTCTCTCAAATTGCTCAGTGCAAATATCCCGATCCCGAGTCAATCCTACGAATATATTCAAGGGAATATGAGTGCTGTTCAATCACCACATGAAACAGCTATCGAACGGGAAATCAGCTTCGTTACCTACTTTCAGAGCTATGCGCCAAAGAGAAGTCGACACTGGATTGGATTTCAGTGGCACCCACCATCGTCTCGAATTGATCTGATGCGCTTGAACTAGCCAATGTTCTCAACTCAGAAATTTCTCCTGAAACTCGCCCCATAAAATAAGCGTCAAAAGCGTTTCTGGAAGTCATCGCGTCCCTCCAAACTTATTTTGCTGCGTTAAGAGACTCAGGCATCATCAGTACAACACAGCGTTTTCGAGCGTACACAATCCGTTCGATAGGTGTGGGTAACATTAGCCAAAAGCGCAGGCGCAAGAGAGAGACGGAGAGAGACCGCGCGCGTCTTCGGCGGGCGAGGCGACACTGGTCAATCGGAAATAAATCGTCACAGTAAATGTGGGAATTTACATTATGGAAACAAGATTCGAAAAGTGAATTTGAACACATTCGAAAGACCATTAAAAGCTCTATCAGAATCAAAAATAATCTTGAACAAAAACAAGAACTTTTCTATAAGATCAATTCTTTATATGACGTGCAACTGAAATAAGTTGCAGTGTCGCCTTATCCATTATCTCATGCGTTATAGTTGTGCGTTTATGAAACTGTTCTTAATGAAGAGCTCAACTCATGACACGTCTCGACGATCTAATGAATTGGCAAAATCATTTATAAGTTACACTAAACTCGTTGTGGCTCCTTATGAATGGATCTTTCATGCGGCTATTACATGCACCAATTAAGAATTCTTCAATTCGACAGTTCTTGGTTTCCTTCATTTCATTTCTTTCCTATATAGGCATACCGATAATGGGCATCGTAAGTTCACTTCATGATAGAAAAGCCAAAAGACGCATTCAACGTACGGCTAATTGCACTGTAAAATGTTGATTGTCGGTATGCCTATATAGGAAAGAAATGAAATGAAGGAAACCAAGAACTGTCGAATTGAAGAATTCTTAATTGGTGCATGTAATAGCCGCATGAAAGATCCATTCATAAGGAGCCACAACGAGTTTAGTGTAACTTATAAATGACTTTGCCAATTCATTAGATCGTCGAGACGTGTCATGAGTTGAGCTCTTCATTAAGAACAGTTTCATAAACGCACAACTATAACGCATGAGATAATGGATAAGGCGACATTGCAACATATATCAATTGCACGTCATATAAGAAACTGATCTTATAGAAAAGTTCTTGCGCTTGTCCCAGATTATTTCTGACTCTGATAGAGCTTTTAATGCTCTTTCGAATGTACCTAGTCACTCTTCCCAAATCTCCTTCCTTTATACACTTATAGGCCCTGACCATGCAATTTTCGTCAATTGCACGGCATATAAGAAATTGATCTTATAGAAAAGTTCTTGTTTTTTGCCGAGATTATTTTTGATTCTGATAGAGCTGTTAATGCTCTTTCGAGCGTGTTCAAATTCGCTTTCCGAATCTTGTTTTCATGATGTAAATTTCCACATTTACTGTGACGATTTATTTCCGACTGACCAATGCGGCGTCGCTGGCCGATGACGCGCGCGGTCCCTCTTCGTCTGTTTTTGGCTAAGTGCGCCGAACCCGTTCGACGAACAAAAAATCCGCTCACTTCACATACGGGGAGGCGACAACAATTCACGTTCCTCTGGTCGACCTTCCATTTATCATGCGATATTTGAGGGATCCTCATTCTGCATGAACATCGACTCGCACATAAAGTTTCTCGGTGGAGGCGTGGCGAAGAAAGTAGACTTTGGCTTGTGACAGGAATGATAAGGGACGCTCTCGAAATTCAGAAAAAGATTTTTTAGAAACTGGATGCTGAATGCGCTTCCAGTACGATCTTACAAGCGAATCATATTCACTTTTGATTCAGTGTTACCATATATCCACATTTGATGTGCCACAACCATTTCCTTCCTCTACAACGACCACTTATAACGGAACTGAGCAGATGTTTATTTTCAACAAAACGGTCGCCAGTGCACAGAAATATACGACGCAATTTTGCTGCGTTGAGATTTAAGCATGCTGCATTTAGCTTAAGCAACAACAACATTTCATCTCAAATTCAGCAAAGCATTGCGAATCCCTCTTACTAATATACCATTTATCAGTCTCGGTTCAACTAAAATCGTAATACGTAAGATGTGAAAGTGCCCAAATGTTAACCTCAACCAGTTTTTACTCTCAGGATCAGTTCAACTGCAAACAGCCTTTTAATGGCAGGAATCTTCGGCACATGATAGTAATGTGCAAACCCGTTCCGGTGAGAAGGAAGCCACTCATTGCAGCTCCAATAGGCGTTGAATTGGATCGATCAAAAAAGAAGCCACTGTCCTTGGGTAAACTGCCCTCGTGTAACTTGGTCGCACCGTCTGCTGAAGCATTAATCGAGATCATACTCTCCCGACTATTGGTAGAAGGCTGCTTCCTGCAAACAAACATCAGCAAGCTTCACTGCCGGAAACCTCAAGCGGTCACTAATACTCTCTCTTCTCAAAAATTAAACGCTCTCTGAGGAACTATTTCGAAGAAACAGGAGAAAGAGGAGGTGTTCCTGACAACCGTTTCGCACTGTCGAAAGCATTTGCAACTGTTGATCCACATTTTTCAGCGGTCAGCTCAAAGTTTTCGTTACTCCCCTGCTTTACAGAGAGGCCATTCTCAGCAGAGCATCCTCTCTGTCCTTGATCCACCTTACACGCCGCGGCACCTTCGTCGATGTGTAACGATGTTGATGAGCTATTCACCGAAGACCTACAGCAAGTGCGATAAGGTGCAGATGAAGCCAAATAATCACTTCCTACGGAATACGTCTCCTCTCAGTCGGTATACGGATCGCTTCTTTAAATGAGTAAAACTCACTGGCGCTTGTACATGTACATACAGGCAGTTCAATGTTTAAAATCTCTATCCAACTTCTCAGCACAACAAAACGCAAGCAATTTACAAACAACCACGGATATCCGCCTCATATGTTGACGTCATTTTTGGCATGTTCCCTATAGTCTGTTCGACAATAGCGGCTTGTTGTTGCCATCTCATAGCAATGTAAAGTTTGAAATCTCGAAAGAGAAGAGCTAATGATTTTCGTGAGCAAAGAACAATGCTAGCAAAATCAACTCGGGTCAACCACATCTTTCAACGCATCAATTTCAAGCTTTAGCAAACGATACATCTACCTTTGAAGGCAATCCTGATAGCCATCACCTTCGTTGGTCCCAGTCGCCATTGGATCACTTTCAAGGCACTCTGTAGATGTCAAGAATGTGGACTTTGCTGAATGAGTCCCTGTTGCCCTCTTCACGACCACCACTTTCCGCCTCGACCCTGACAACAATGAGTGAGTACGGGCAAAGCACGCAGTCCTGTGAATTTGCTTTAAGCCAATATGTACTAAAGAAGCGGTTTGAGTAGATGTGCTGTGAATATATAATTGTTGGTCCGAAAGGATTCTGTGGCAGGACCGATGCAGAATGAGGTAGGAAAGTGAGGGAGTAATTGCCCCAACATGGTCAGCGCCAAACCTCAGAGTTCCCGTGGTTCCCGCAGCACTAGCTTAACTCAGAGAAACTAATCCCCCAACTTTGGCAGGGAAGTAACCTTCTGATAATGCGCGCTTCTGTGATGTCGCTGCCCTACGTCTTGCGATAAAGCAAAGAAAGGGTTGTTTCTCACTCTCATCGCCAATTCCGCTCTGCTCAGAGCTACGCAGTTTTAGCAGTTTCGAGATGCTTTCTCTCCTCAGTTACATTTCTTTGGGCTGAGTTGTATTACTCCTCGGACGACACTCTATTGGACAATATCGTTCAATATGGAAAACAACGAGATGATTGGGACCGGGGAAAGAGTGTAAAGGGGATGGAATAGGCTCACAACTTCAAAGTTCCGCGCAAACCACAGTCCAAAAAATCGGAAACTGGGTGGTAAGCTTCCGAGAAACCTTTCGCTCAGTTTCGCTCTCTTATGAAGCATTTCACGTATTTCGGTCGTTGTTTCGATCTTTAGAATCAGTTATAATACAGCTTTGATTTCACGAACATCATGGAAGGCTGGGGCATTGATTTCACGAACATCATGGAAGGCTGGGGCATGGAACCTAGGAAGATAGGAAACAGGATTTGAACCCGGAACCGTAAGTGGAGGGAGGAGTTAGAGAAAAGGAAAAGACAATGAGTAACAAACACACATATACGAAAATCTTTTAAAGATCCAACGCGCAATCTCGATATGCGGATATTCGTTGCAAAACATTAGAGCTGCATAACTATCTCCTCATAGAAAACACCACGCTCTGGTGATATTTTAACACATTAACATAACCAAAAACACATATTTTAACACGCTTTAACAAATGGATTAAAACTCCAAGGATATACAAATACACGACATCCTGGAGCCACTGCATACGGAAAAATACACCTACGCTTACTTCCAACTACTCAGCAGCCAACAAAGCGAAAGAATAGACTTACGCCACGACAATTTGACGTTATGAAGTGCGACGCCTACATGCGCGCTTTTTCGCCGCAGAATAATCGAGACAATTACGGAGAAGTCGCGGAGATTGGCTGCGAACAGCGAACCGAGCCGTGTCGTACCAGCAGCGCAAAGATACGCGGCAATACCGTAACCTGTGCTGTCTGCTAGGTATTGGTATGCTGCACTCTTGCACGATCCGCAATGCCCCATACAATCTGGAAGTTGCGGCAGTGCTGCGTATCACATACCTTTCATAAGCATATGTTGCCATCGTCCAAGTTTGGTACGCTGTGATACAGTCGAGAGGGGACGAGTCTAGCGACAGAAATCGTGTTACGGTGGTTTGTAGTCGCTACAGTGATTCAAGGTCAGTAACAAAAGGTGCCGCGCTAAACGACGATTCTGCAGTTGACGGTTCCGCAAAGATGAAGTGATGCAGCATATAGAAAAGCGTTGAAACAGTGTCGTGTCAGTGGACGGTTCGCACTCGAGACTACTCAAAGGCGCAAAGGGAATGTGGAGCAGTGAAGAGAGTCGTACACGGACAGACCAAAGGACAGGTTCCAATAATGGGCCTATCATTGAACGCGGTTGAAATGGCAAACAGCGAGGTGAACGCTACACACTTAATTAACCAAACTGCAGGCGCAAAAATGTGGGAAATTTTTTTTCCATAAACGGCGAATTATTAACATCATACGACGAAACGTAGGAAACGTCTGCATGTTACCTCAGGCTTTGCGTCAGCCGTTGCCACGAACCTTGGCTGCTCTGAAGCTTTGCTTTAGATATCTGAAACGTCTGCGACAAACGTAGCCGAAAGCCAACATTTCGCTAAGAAACAGCCAATCTTGGCTTCAATGAGCTGTATCAGCTAGCCTACTATTGCACTATCACCTCGATTCCCTCCTTCATTGGCTCGTACCTAAATTTCCAACCAAAGCCTGCACCATAGCGTTTTACTGCTGGAACACTATGGATGAGAATTTATTAACAAAAAGAAGTGGATGAAATGATAGCTTAAACGAAGCTTATTTCAGTATAAGTGCAAAGTTCCTCACGAATCGATGCTCCCATCAAATAAAATCGATTCTTCCAATATTCGCAACACAATACTCAATAAAATTGCTTATCGGTAGTATGCAATCGGCGAAAACACATCACCTGCTCAGGTGATGCCGTGTTATTATTGATACAACCTGCTTAATCAAAAACACATCCTCCAAGAGCGCACTTCATAGGGCGTGTAAATATTTCTTAACTTGTCATAAAGCACTGAGCACTCAACTAAGTGAACGATGAAATGACAACGTCAGCAGCAATATTCGGACAGATACAACTCAAAGAAGGCAGCTATTTAAAGAACCGATTGCAATCGAATACAGAAAACAAAAAAAATTACTAATAACAGCCGAAATACAGCAAGTAGCAAATGAGATGAATTCATTAGCAAAGTCGATTGATATACGAATGCCATAGTCATTGAGCAGCGAAGAATACAAAATGGCAATAGCCCAAAAGTTTTCATCCCTTAAAATAAATCAAACCAAATGATTGCCCTCTAGGTGAGAAGGTAAGACTTCTTTGCAAAAGAAGAAAAAAATGTGTGGGTAACGAAGCCAACACTGGAAGCATTCAGCAATTAAAATACGCAATCGCGGTAACATTTGATCACTTAGATATTCATTCCAGCAGTATAAGAATGGGCGATGCAATGTGCACTACTGTTTTTTTTGTGCTGTGCAATGAACAAAACAGGATCTTTCTAATGCATAGAAAGAGCAGCAAAGAAAACATCACAATGGTTCGCGCTCAAACGGTATCCTTATGTGAGAGTGAGGTCAACGGGTAAAAGAGGATATAAGAGAGAGAGAATATAGGATGAGCATGCGTGGGTAAATGCGAAAGGATAAACGTGCTATGTTCCACACTTCCAATCTCATATTCTCCTCCTAGGCACTTTCCTCTCGGGTCCAATTCTTGTCACTCGCTGATGCAATGTGATCGCAAAACGTTGTGACGATATATTTTGCTGCCACCGCCTTCCGCGTAAAAAGAAACTCCACCCTGCTGTTAACTGTAAGCTATAAATCCTTTTATCACTCAAAAGTTTTCTAATTGAAAGAAAAAAATCGGAAATTGAAAGATATTTACTCCTCCAAATTGCAGTAGTTCATTTCCACATCGCTAATCTTGAAATTCCAAAGAACCCATTCTTGCTCCTGCCTCCATTTCTACAAGTTACGTTCACACATCAAGCACCGAACACCCATCGACAATGCTCTATAATCACATAAAATATTACAAGTACGAGCCAATTCACAACGGGAGCATTTCGAAGTAGCAACAAACAGCATCCGAAAGTATAGATGAGAATATTTCTGAGCTGGACGAGTAGAAACTTGCTTACTATGGCATAACCACACCTTGATTCACATCATTCATTTTATCATGCATGAGTGCCTGGAAAGTAGCGTGAATTAAAGCAAAGCTCATTTTGAAAAACAAAGGTACCACAGTAATCGAAAACAAATCCACCAATATCTGTCAACTATTTTAACGCATGATTTGGCAAACTCCTTTAGTTCCGAGCTACTTGCTGGTCCCAGAAACTAAGCTAGAGTAAGTCAGATCACACTTAATCAATTCATCAATTATGAGCTCCTATGAAACATGAGCACAAAGAATCACAAGGAGAAAGATAGTGGAAAAAGACGTATCGAACATTAAAATCTCCAAAGCGTCAGCACCATCCCTGCAATTTTTGTATGCGCTACCTTCATCTCGTCCCTTTGCCACACAATTGACGCTCATATGCAAGGAATCCTTGCCAGAGAGCATCAGCTCAGAACAATCTGGAATAATCGTTTATTTCCTTCTCTTCCCTCTTCGCTTTCACTTCATTGCTCCCCACATCCCCTTGATATTCGAAAATGTCGGCACTGTCGTCTCATTGACTCAGTGGCATTTCCACTATGACAATGAACTAGCAATGGAAGTGAGAGGCGAACAGTAAAGAGGTGGTGGGTAAAAACTGGAAAATAAAATGCTTGTGAGTCGTAACCCTTGTGGCGGCAGAATTTCTTTTGCTTGTGATCGTAATCGTAACAGCGCTGTATTCATGTCGCCGTCGCGCAACTTGATAATTCTAGTACAATGCTTATCTCTATCTACTTTTAGAACAAAGAACTTGTGAACATGAGCCACAACGTCAAGTTAAACAAAACTTCAAAAAAGCTGGTTTAATTCAACAACGCGGAGTGAAACTTCCACATCCGAATCATATAACCAACAGAAGCCCACTGTGCATTCGCTGAAGATCTCTAATAGATACACGACTGTTGTGAAAATTGACTGAGACGCCCTTCTCATACAGACTGCATCTTTAACACAACCCTCACAACCCCTACCCTCCCCTTTTCCCTTAGCTGATCTTCTAACTCTCTAACCACTATTTGCTATACACCAAACATTCTAGCTGCCAAAATAACCGTTATTCTACGGATCGTAGAAACCTGCTACGCCATAACATTGTGCCTCCTCTTATGCCAATCGAACGCAAATGCGCTAACTTTTGTGCAGCATATTTTCTTCCACTCAAAGCCTTGGACCATATAAAAGGAGATCAACTATCGCTGCCGTGAAACCCGGCTGGATGTGGCCGGCAATTGGCTGCATTAAATTTGCATAAAAGTTAGAACCATATTGAGAACTCACCTATCGCATTGATATCCGTCGAAAATTTCATCCATCATGGAGCAAAGAGCTGTTGTACTCCCACATTCCAGTGCTTTCTCTACGACATGTGATGCATACTTCTCTTGTGAGAGGACCAGCAGTCTACCTCTGAAAACAGATCGATGATATATAACACACTTAACATCTACAGGGAGAAAACACTTCGCTAACAAATTTCACCAGAATCTTACACCAAATCGGATCACTTTGAACGAAAGTGCTCTTCCTTTCTTCGAAATTTGTACTTATAACTTTCTGTTTGGAAGATATTGTCGGTGAAACTGCACGGAACTCCTATCATAAACAGAGAGGAAGAAAATGAAATTACATGGGGATCGAATTACAAAGGAAAGCATTTCGGCAAAAGGAAATCTCTGAAGAGAGGTTCTACGTGAGGTGCCGAATAAGAGGGAGCACTATACGAAAGCAAAGGCGGCTGAATTCGACGGTTTCGAAACCCCAGTAAGATCTCTTTCCAGTACGAATCTCACTTAAAATCATCTTTATTCCGGAACATTCTCCGGAATGCATTTGTTTTGGTAGTTCGGTGGAACTGGTTCCAACATCCTCAACTAATATCGAAGACAACTGTGCAGTTTGTATTATGCCCAACGTCATTAGTACATCGAGGACAAGAGGAGGCAAAGAGGATGGTGATGAGAACACAGCACTTCGAATGGGGGAGGGTTGCATTGCCACGTCCAAAAAATTGCTTCAAGATGGCAGCAACGAATCCCTCGATGTTTTTGCCAACACAATGCAGAAGCTGTCTTGTCTTCAGTACAAACAACCCAAGAGGAACTAGGGTAATCAATCACCCTCCCCCCTTCACAGATGTTAATATGAGGCACTCAGTTTTGAAAGAGGATGCGAACTACGTAAGCCACGAAAGCATGAAGTGACTGCATGAGGCTACAGTAAACTACAGTGTATTCCTCGATTTACTACCTGAAACTGCGTGAAGGACATTTATTGGGTATACAGAGCCCATCAACATAAGCCCATCCAGCGGCAAATACTTCTAGCCAAGGAAAACCGCAATGTGCGCACAATCGGGATGTATGAAATGTCAGTCGATTCGTTCGAACTTGACTGTGAGTAGAGGTGATGAGTCTCATCGAACTTAGAGCGAAACCGAGGTACATAGAGAAGGTTTATGCGAGTTCTGCGCTCGCAAATTAAAACCTGCTTGATGGAATTCTCTAGAATAAGCTAATTTATGGCCTCCAAAAGAACTTAAGCTGTAGTGGGACAAGACAGAGTTTCGTTTATGAGGGATATATAACCCTCTGAAAGCAACAATCCCTCAACACGCATATTTTTGCATGGCAACGCGCTTAACTTTATGCGCTCGTATTAATTCACTACATCCACGTTAATGCAACTAGAAGCAATCGAATACCGGTCAATCCATGGCATCAATATTACTGTACAAGGTAACAATATCAACTCATGAACAACAAATCAACCAAAAACGAATCGCATATAAGCCAAATACATGACCAAGATTGAAATGGCTACAAACGGCCGTAACCGATCAATAAAACGTCAGTTCGAATACGATTGAATAAAATGCGACCAAAAATCTTAACTCCCCTTTTGAAAATATTCTGGAAGCTTAAAGTCCATATCGACTATCAGTGGCTAAGATGATCGACAACCAATATGCGTTTAAAAACTGTGTGCAGCAAAATCAAGCATCTTCAATTTACTAATGTAGTGTTTCCAGTATGATTTAGGGGTTTCCTTCTCAAATTGCAATTCTTATTCAGAAACCCTAAAAGCCGTAAACAACCTGACATATCGAGAAACAATTCCACAAATATTTTCTAAAAAACACCCCAAAAATACCTGCAATTACTTGAAATGATCCAGATATTACAACTTACAAAAGCTTGCTAACTGCATCTTTCCCCCTTCCACCCTCCCCCTCCCCCTCCCCCTATTCCTTTTGCATTCACTGGTATGTGACTTAATTTAATCACTTAAAAAGCCTTATTTACGCTGGTATTTGTTTCCGCTTCAAATATCCAAAAAATAACAATTGAACACATCGCAATTCTCTAGAACTCCGAATTCGTCCATACCAGTTTTCAGCACTATCTTTGTCTAACATCATTGTTCGTAATTTGTGGGCAATCAAAGTATTCAAATACGAAATAAAAGAACCTCAATGACGAGTTGCAGTACGCGACAGCCATTACGATCTTCAACGAGAGTTACTAGACGTACGTTTGTTGCGATGAATGCCTCCACAATCGGTGCTAATGTCGAAATTGGAGAAACACTGATAATCGTCTGAAATCGAAAGCCACGCACCTCTAAAACCTTATAAGACATGCAGCCCATCACTTCCACCATCTAGTATACATCCTCGAGCAGACTACACCAATGCTCTCTACCATGCTTTTCCCATAGATAGAAGAAAAGTCATAACTTACTCATAATCCTATGCTATCCTCAAGCCTCTAGCTAAGATAAGAAAGAATAAAAGGGATCTTCGTAAGTGATCAGAATTGCACGGATGAGAAAATTTTCGATTTTCTGACAGCAGAAGATTCAAATGATTCGAATTGCCTTGAAACATTTACAAATGCTCTTCTGCAATTGTTCATGAAAATTTTGATTTCTTTTATCACAATAAAATCGAAAATTAAATCACCTGCACCATTGGAACCAGATAAAACCTCAGGGCCTTATTCCGACTTAGGTGCGGCACATCGAAGCAAACTAACTGAGGCTGCCTAAGATGACCGCTAACAATGGAACCAGAAGAATACAGTAGAGCAGCTTGAAGAGTTGTTACAGAATGCATACCTGAATGAAGTGAGTACCGTTTCCATCGATCGCAGTGTCGATCTCGTGACCGTCAAGCTCGCCCAAGAATATCATACGCAAATTCTCGTCCAACAAGCTCCACAGTTTCTGCATCACACGTGTTGAGTAGCGATTGCAACTCAATACTGTTAGATAGCCTTGGACAAGTGATACAATTCGAGCGCGTTCAGCAGGCGAACTCTGCTCCACTAACATCTGCACGAAATAAACATATACTTGACCAGAAATAGACCACAACTCTTTTGATAACATATTCCGTTTCTCAAATATGCCGACATTACGCCGAGACCAAATATTGTAAGTAACCTATACCAGAGGTAATATGCTGAGATTACCGATAACTTTCGAAGATAATTAGTATTTACTAATACTGGGAACTTGCATTTGTGGCAACACGAAAAAAAATTAACAGTGGTCTGATATTGCAATACTCACGTTTTGCATTGCATACCGCGCGGTCGGTTGTAAGTAAGCTCCAACCAGACTTGTTGGCTCCGCCCAACCGCGACACCCTCCCAGCACCCTCACTGAAAGCTCCTCAGGATCCGACAGGAAGAAGATGAGCCTAAGCCCCAAGTTTCATGCAACCGACCTGCGAGAAGCAGAGGCGGACCCGACCTGAAGACCACAGGAGCCAAATGGATCAAAATGTTACTAGGCCAGGGAAAGTGAAAGCGGTATGAGGAGACATTTATTCGCAACGAATGCCATGTTGGTTGAAACAAACGAATTAATATAGCAACTATTCAATAGCAGCGCAACAGTGTGCATAAACTGGTTGATTTTAAGAAGTTTTTGACTTAATTTTAATGAGGAACATGCTTTCGCATTGAGACACTAGATTGTTCAGCACTTAAAGTGTATCGCAGAATCACCGCTAATACAAATACAAAGCGAACTGTAACAATTAACAATCTTTCATCGCATGCTTAGCGATAAATTTAAACAAAACCTTTATATTTCCGCTCTTTGATAAGGAAGAACCACAGCAGTACTTGAAAGCACAATGGCTTGAAAAGTGCCCAATTTCAGAAGTGTTTTCAATAGCTATTTCAATGATCATTTAAGAAAAGTTGCACATTTCACAGCTTCACCCCTCCGGCTTTTGTATCGTCGGAGCCGTATACCCCTTCCTCCATATCAGTGAAGACAGTCTTACTTCCTTCTCATTCCTGACTTGGTTGCGATCTCAGCTCACAACCCGAGGGTACAGAGACGACCAAGTAAAATAAGACTCTCTTATCGGCTTTTCATTCTCATTCTTTTTCTCTTCAGCGATTTGCGACACAAATCCCTTCTGACTCAAGTGGAAAAACTAAGAAGAAGGAGGTGGCGTTAAACAATGAGTAATTCTATCTATGGTTAGTAACGATTAATCACATATGCGTCCCTCCCTCTCCACCGGTAAAGGAATATTAAGCTCAGATAAAGCGCAAAAACTCAAACTTCAGTACTCGCAGCTCACATTGGTAAAAAATAACTTCACCAGCAATGAAGAATTGCTGTGTGATGCCTAAATATTTATCTCAAAATAAATGCAAACATACGCATATCCCTTTTTCGACTTGGCGAGATCGACGATTTCTCCTGAATCGATGAGACTTCTCAACGAGAACAGCTTATTGCCGTTATTCGACACCAGAGGCGTCCTGTTACATACAAATATACGCGATAAGTAATTGCATTGCTCTTACATAGAGTACATCTCTCAGAATATATATGAAGGGTAAAAAGAACATAAAAGCAATATGAAGATTTTATCTTGACTCATAATCGGAAATTTATAACCCCCCTCCCCCCATAAACCTGAAATTTATAGTTCCCATAATCCGAACTTATAGTCCGCACAACCTGAAATCTACAAATCCCACAAACCCGAAATCACAGATTTCTTACAGTCCCATAAATTGAAACTATTCGATGCTAAAAGCATCATAAAAACTTTTTCCGAGCTTTAGAAGAGTTACTGTTCACCGCAGTGAGGGAAATCTAAAGAATTCAGAAAAAGGGAGAGAGAAAATTGTGAATGAAAAGCGATGTCTAGATCTAGTGGCGCACAATCTTCTATTCAACACTACTACCACTCGGAACCACCTTCCTTCCTTCCTCCAAACCAAATTCCCTTCAATAACTTTAGCTCCGATCCTCTGTCGCTCGAAAAAACGCTTATTTCAGCAAGCTAGGTACTGCCGACTTTGCCCAACCTCCTGAAACGACGCTGAAAACTCTCCAGAATCCACAGCCTCTCTGCATTACTCGAAAGAGTACAGCAGAACTGCACTCGTAGTATGAAAATACTTAAGACTCTTGGCAGTGTTACATCAATCATTCTGTACTTCAAAGATCCGCTTGCAACGATATATAACGCTTATGATCCACTATGGACTGAAGAATTTTTTGCAACAACTTTTAGGTGAACGTTACATGACAATAAAAGATGGAAGAAATACCCGTTAATGCTGTTGCCGAAATGACGCAATGATCGTCCCATTTTTGGGAGAGGTGCAAATAGGCTGGGAGGCGGAATGGGGAAACACTGAAATTTTTTGCATACAAATATTTTGCATTTTACTGAAGTTTAAGAGTGACTTGACTCTAAAAGATTACTTATGAGACAAACCCGATCTTTTATCGAACATCGAAGCACCGCTCAGAGAAAGCGAAGAGAGCGCAAAATACAAAGGATAGATAGCCTATGAATTCGAAAAAATTCAACCGCTCATGGTTGACGAAGGCATGAACAAATAGATTTAACAAAATGTTCCGCTACTCAAAAAAAAAACTTTTAGGAAATGGGGTATGAGGTGGGAGCATCGCAGAAAAGCGCACAAATAATGCGCTTTTTGCGATCGCATTAATCCGACTCAACCGATGAACAAGTGAGAAAACATGCGCAAGGATGTAGGCACGTCTTGACGAATAAGATCACCCAGAAAACTTTCCAACAAAAAATCCACTTTCCAATTGCAGCAGTTTATTGAAGTGCCTGTAATTTCATTCCAAATTGAGAATCTTTTATCAGGTCCCGCAAAGTCATTTTATGATGTGTATTATGAATCAAGCTTCAGCTTTTGGTCGATATAGCCAGATCGCAGTTCAAAAAAGCAAACTTGGAAAAGTGCATGAACGGATATTACTAGAGTCGAAAAATGTTCTAATATATAGCTGGAATCACTGAAGAAAAACAAACCGGCATTGCCTGCGCGGTGGAAGCGGGTGGATTCATAGAACCGACTACATGATTTGCTCCGATATTATGGATACCTGGAAACAACTTCTATCAGGAAACCCTCAGTTATATACCCTAACTATGATTCTCATTCCGTCTCCACTTTCCCCTCATTTGCTATGTGCTCGATCCGCTCCATTAATATTGGCCAAATGGTTTCGAAAATACAGATTTTAATGACGTTATCAAGGCTTCTAGAAGTTCTTTACTTTCGTAGTATGAAACCTTACATCTTGTAGTCACGTAATATGGAAGCAAGATCCAACATATTACTTGTTCCCCGTAACCTTCACAATTTGCTTCTATCAAAATATGCGAATTCCAGCATTTGAAAGTAATAGAGATAATCCACTCTCTCTCATCGCATTCAGCGCCATCAAGATGCCATAAAAAATATCAACATCAAGAAATCCATATTAACTGCTCGATCAGTATCAAAAAAATCAAAATGAAAATTCATACCCCTTTAAGTTTACCAAACACATTTTCTCAGTTCTGGCTGCTTTATCACAAACAGACGTAAACTTTCAAAAGAAAACCCTTTGCCGAAAAGCTGGATTTCGGCAATAGAAATATTGCACTCGCCGTGCCCAGAGAATGTTTGCACAAACCACAAACCATAATCTGACAGCCAAGAACGTACCCAAACGTTCTTCCGTCAAAGCATAGGTAACCGATGTGCCGTACGGGCGTGAAAACAACTCTGAGTTTTCGCAGTATTGATAACAATGCAATTCGATGTAACGCATCCAAACGGTGCCCACTGCAGGCAATAAAAGCACTTGAAATATTGTGCTTTGTGACTGACAATCGACAGGCGCAATTTATAAAAGGTATGTCAATGTTATGGTAATGTCAATGATGTGGATAGGCAAACATCCCTCAGTCGTATGAATAAGACAATGAAACGGTGGAGGTGGAGGAAGAGAAAGCATACGACATTGCAAAGAAGAGCAAGAAGACGATGAAGTTGGAGGAATGGGGATGGGAAGGCAACAACATTAGGAACGAACCCAGTGACTCATAGCTGGATCTATCTTTATGTTGCGATGTGACCAAGATGAATTAGTATGACTGAATGTGATCTGTGTGCTATCTACATTTATGCAGACATATACGTAACACACTTGTTGCACATATCATCTGCTTCTTCCTTTTCAAATGTGCAAACGCATTACTATTGAACAATTAAAGAATTCCTTTGAAAAGGCATCGATGATTTGCATACCACAGTGAAGCAGCGATTTCCGAATTTCACTAAATGCTGCCGCAATCTATCGAAATTTCAAATCATCTCAACAAAGCATTATGCTCGCATCTAATATAATGCGCATTTCCATCGATCCCCTTCCCAAAAAAGGAGAAGGTAAAAAGGAAGCGCGGGAAGCAACCAGCAAAATTCAGCAAAGATGGCTGGGCATTGCTGGCAACTGCAAAGATATGGACGCCCGAGATGTTGATGTCAGAACTGCAGAAGGAAGAAGTTACAGCATTTCAGCATATCGTGCTTGAACTGTAGATAACTCACATCAAGCTCTATACCAAAAGAGTGTCCTTGCAAGCAAAGTAATGGAAATGTTGGACACAGCTCATTACATTGATTGCAAAGAAGTCGACCTGGCGTAGACACAAGGATGAGCCTCTATTATCATAAAGAAAATGAAACCACCAACCTCCGATGTTGTTGTTGTTGTTATCGGGAAAATTGTTTGCACAGTGTTCCATCTGAGAACGCAATCGGCTGAACGTTATTACTCTTGAACACGTTGCAGATGTTAATCGCGATCAGTACGGTTATTAACAAATTACCTGAAGAAATGACTCAAAACATTCGCATCAATCAACAGAATGTGATAGCGTCGGAGAGGATTAACAGATATGCATCAATATGCATTATATTAGCCCATCAAAGTGTGCTTTTGACCGTAACAACACAGGAGAAGGCAGAGAAGGAGAGAGCGCCTCCACAAGGATCCACAAAGAAGAAATCATCTTCCTCTAACTGGCGATAAATTGCCGAGAACACCACTCATCTGTGCAGCGAGAGGAGGGGAAGAGAGCGGAGAGGAGGAATAGACGAGCACCAATTTTTGAATGTTTTGAAAATGCATCTATCAGCAAATACAGACAACTCTCGAGTCTTCTAGAGAGAACCGTTTTGTGAATACAGCAATTATAGAAATACAGAACACATCCTAAAATGTTTTGAATACGGGAATGAGGGAAGGGGAGAAGGACTTCAAATCGAACGGGGAAAACACTGCAGAAATGAAAATCAGAAACTTTAGCACCGTAATAAACGAAAACTTACGCTGCAAGAGCATTTTTGCGTTCCCTCGAGATCATGTTCCAACCCCCCTCCTTACCGTACTCGAACATTTAGAGACCCCCTCCTATAAAGCAGCAAGAATATTGATTGAGAGAGTGGTCATTGTAAAAAAAAAAGAATATTTCTGTCCATTACGACGACTGCCAACGAAAAAACCAGTTTCTTCAGAAAAACTTGCCAGTCGTTACCTCACAATCGTTAAAGACTTCACCATATTCGTGAAAACGTCGGACAACTTAGGGTGGAGTAAATTCGACGAGGTAACATAAGCTGAACTTAAGGAAGCATGAACCGACGGCTTCAGGAAAACTCAGTGTCTTTAACGATAACCGAACATATACGAAAAGTGGAGGCCAACATGCAGTAAGGTGGAGTGACTCTCTAAAAAAAGGCCGCAGTACCAACTGAATCAGAGAAGCACTGAATCGACACAAGTGGATGAAATATGAAGAATATTTATTCGCAAGGAATGCTCTACTGACTGAACTAAATAAATAAACAAACAAATAAATAAGTGAACGAATAAATAAAAATAAGTAAACGAATAAGTAAGTAAATAAATAAATAAATAAATAAATAATTCAACATAACACAACAAGAATACGAATTCTACATAAGATTACTGTATCAAGAGCGTTCGAGAAAGAACATAGTTAAATATCGCGGTACATGTGCCGAAGGCGACGGCCATATAGAAGTGGCAACAGTAAAGACACAACGTCAAAGAATGAAAAAAATCGATAACTGCTTATGACAATAAATGATATGAAAACGATCTAATTTTTGGATAATTTGAAATTCTATTGGTAACATTATGAGCGGATGATAGCACTGCTGATCTTTTACCCCATCATAAGTGTGAAGGTTTGGTCAGCGATAAATGTGCGGGATGTGCCGAACATGATGT
The DNA here is from genome assembly GCA_006503575.1 of Baylisascaris schroederi. NCBI lineage: Eukaryota > Metazoa > Nematoda > Chromadorea > Rhabditida > Ascarididae > Baylisascaris > Baylisascaris schroederi. The sequence continues at coordinate 96,014 of QEWY01001710.1, read as the reverse complement.
ATATGCAAAATAAAGAAATCTGTCGAATATCACCACATAATAAACATGCTCCTTCCAAGCATACCCGTAAAACCTACTTCCATCTTAACCACTGGAAGCATTATAAACCCTCTTCCAGACAAGCTGTAGTGTCCATACAGCCACAATCTATACACTCATCAAGCGTGTTTAGGTTCGTGTTTATGAATGATCAACGTCGTGTTGCCCTTTGATTTTTTGTTGTCTGTCTCCTTTTATCATGAGGGCACTATCAGAATGCCCTTGCAACCGTACGGTCGGTCTTCTTTTATAGAGAGAAAAATGTTTGAAGCTGAAATGTTGGAAGCAGTCGAAAAGATGAATGATGATAAATGTAGAAAACCTCTATCACTTTTGAAAGAACAGCAGTAAACTTCAATCGCAATTGATGATTGCCAGGTCAACATATGCAACTTCAGCTTTCGATTGTTTATTAGTCAATAAATACAAGCCTATACGTACAATAAACCGACCATCTAACATCACTATGTAAATTCCACCCTAGTTTTTTAGTAACCACCATCCAGGATTCTTCCGCACGCAACAGTCATCAACTCTCTCTTAATGGAATGTAAACTTCTTATGAGAGGCACCAAGTTTTTAGTAACTGTTATACAAACTTTAAAATGTTCTCACGCCAGTCTGTCACTATGTTTGCTTCATAGGTTTTTCACGAAAACCTCATTTTGTCAATGGTTTTTTCCACCGGCTCTCAGGTTCAGCTGTCACATAAGTTGTTACTTCATGTCCCCCACCCCATTAAATAACACTGTCAAACGCGTTTGCAGTTTTATCACTTTGCGAGTGACCACACTCACCTTTTTGCAATTTATAGCTTCTCGCAACATTTTGTGCTTTCATCACTCCTCAAAACAAAAAGCGCATTTCCAGTACCAATCAGATTCGCAACTCAACTGGCGCCTTCCGACCTCGAAACAGCAGTTTGGCGCACGTATTGCAATTCTTTGAACTTAACAATATAGGCGAAACATGGTCCCGTGGGAGGGAATCTCTTCTTGAAAATACAGTAAAATTAAACAGAAAATGCTGTCCCTTCGAACTCTCGAGGGAGGGATAGGAGGAGACGCAGCCAACGGGTGCTAGGGGCACTTGGCTACCTAAGTATTGATGGTGATCTCTACATGGTCAAAATAAAGAGTAGGTTGCTTAATTTTGCTTCGTAGATTATCGCTTAATTTACGCTGTGTTGTGCTGATCAAACCATAAATAAAGATCAGTTGTCTTACACACAACACATTCCATTTAAATATACCTCTAAGCACCACAGTAGTAAAGCATATTGTTCGTTGTTATTCAGGTGTTGCATATCACTTATTTTTCCGTTGACAACAAAAACTACCGCGTTATTTCAATTGACCGCATGTGCTCGAATGATAATGTGAGAGGTTGAGAAGTGCAAAGTTGTATAAATATTGCGAAATTTTTAACGCTACGAGAGTCCACAAACCATAATCTGACAGCCAAGAACGTACCCAAACGTTCTTCCGTCAAAGCATAGGTAACCGATGTGCCGTACGGGCGTGAAAACAACTCTGAGTTTTCGCAGTATTGATAACAATGCAATTCGATGTAACGCATCCAAACGGTGCCCACTGCAGGCAATAAAAGCACTTGAAATATTGTGCTTTGTGACTGACAATCGACAGGCGCAATTTATAAAAGGTATGTCAATGTTATGGTAATGTCAATGATGTGGATAGGCAAACATCCCTCAGTCGTATGAATAAGACAATGAAACGGTGGAGGTGGAGGAAGAGAAAGCATACGACATTGCAAAGAAGAGCAAGAAGACGATGAAGTTGGAGGAATGGGGATGGGAAGGCAACAACATTAGGAACGAACCCAGTGACTCATAGCTGGATCTATCTTTATGTTGCGATGTGACCAAGATGAATTAGTATGACTGAATGTGATCTGTGTGCTATCTACATTTATGCAGACATATACGTAACACACTTGTTGCACATATCATCTGCTTCTTCCTTTTCAAATGTGCAAACGCATTACTATTGAACAATTAAAGAATTCCTTTGAAAAGGCATCGATGATTTGCATACCACAGTGAAGCAGCGATTTCCGAATTTCACTAAATGCTGCCGCAATCTATCGAAATTTCAAATCATCTCAACAAAGCATTATGCTCGCATCTAATATAATGCGCATTTCCATCGATCCCCTTCCCAAAAAAGGAGAAGGTAAAAAGGAAGCGCGGGAAGCAACCAGCAAAATTCAGCAAAGATGGCTGGGCATTGCTGGCAACTGCAAAGATATGGACGCCCGAGATGTTGATGTCAGAACTGCAGAAGGAAGAAGTTACAGCATTTCAGCATATCGTGCTTGAACTGTAGATAACTCACATCAAGCTCTATACCAAAAGAGTGTCCTTGCAAGCAAAGTAATGGAAATGTTGGACACAGCTCATTACATTGATTGCAAAGAAGTCGACCTGGCGTAGACACAAGGATGAGCCTCTATTATCATAAAGAAAATGAAACCACCAACCTCCGATGTTGTTGTTGTTGTTATCGGGAAAATTGTTTGCACAGTGTTCCATCTGAGAACGCAATCGGCTGAACGTTATTACTCTTGAACACGTTGCAGATGTTAATCGCGATCAGTACGGTTATTAACAAATTACCTGAAGAAATGACTCAAAACATTCGCATCAATCAACAGAATGTGATAGCGTCGGAGAGGATTAACAGATATGCATCAATATGCATTATATTAGCCCATCAAAGTGTGCTTTTGACCGTAACAACACAGGAGAAGGCAGAGAAGGAGAGAGCGCCTCCACAAGGATCCACAAAGAAGAAATCATCTTCCTCTAACTGGCGATAAATTGCCGAGAACACCACTCATCTGTGCAGCGAGAGGAGGGGAAGAGAGCGGAGAGGAGGAATAGACGAGCACCAATTTTTGAATGTTTTGAAAATGCATCTATCAGCAAATACAGACAACTCTCGAGTCTTCTAGAGAGAACCGTTTTGTGAATACAGCAATTATAGAAATACAGAACACATCCTAAAATGTTTTGAATACGGGAATGAGGGAAGGGGAGAAGGACTTCAAATCGAACGGGGAAAACACTGCAGAAATGAAAATCAGAAACTTTAGCACCGTAATAAACGAAAACTTACGCTGCAAGAGCATTTTTGCGTTCCCTCGAGATCATGTTCCAACCCCCCTCCTTACCGTACTCGAACATTTAGAGACCCCCTCCTATAAAGCAGCAAGAATATTGATTGAGAGAGTGGTCATTGTAAAAAAAAAAGAATATTTCTGTCCATTACGACGACTGCCAACGAAAAAACCAGTTTCTTCAGAAAAACTTGCCAGTCGTTACCTCACAATCGTTAAAGACTTCACCATATTCGTGAAAACGTCGGACAACTTAGGGTGGAGTAAATTCGACGAGGTAACATAAGCTGAACTTAAGGAAGCATGAACCGACGGCTTCAGGAAAACTCAGTGTCTTTAACGATAACCGAACATATACGAAAAGTGGAGGCCAACATGCAGTAAGGTGGAGTGACTCTCTAAAAAAAGGCCGCAGTACCAACTGAATCAGAGAAGCACTGAATCGACACAAGTGGATGAAATATGAAGAATATTTATTCGCAAGGAATGCTCTACTGACTGAACTAAATAAATAAACAAACAAATAAATAAGTGAACGAATAAATAAAAATAAGTAAACGAATAAGTAAGTAAATAAATAAATAAATAAATAAATAAATAAATAAATAAATAAATAAATAAATAAATAAATAAATAATTCAACATAACACAACAAGAATACGAATTCTACACAAGATTACTGTATCAAGAGCGTTCGAGAAAGAACATAGTTAAATATCGCGGTACGTGTGCTGAAGGCGACGGCCATATAGAAGTGGCAACAGTAAAGACACAACGTCAAAGAATGAAAAAAATCGATAACTGCTTATGACAATAAATGATATGAAAACGATCTAATTTTTGGATAATTTGAAATTCTATTGGTAACATTATGAGCGGATGATAGCACTGCTGATCTTTTACCCCATCATAAGTGTGAAGGTTTGGTCAGCGATAAATGTGCGGGATGTGCCGAACATGATGTATATGCAAAATAAAGAAATCTGTCGAATATCACCACATAATAAACATGCTCCTTCCAAGCATACCCGTAAAACCTACTTCCATCTTAACCACTGGAAGCATTATAAACCCTCTTCCAGACAAGCTGTAGTGTTCATACAGCCACAATCTATTCACTCATCAAGCGTGTTTAGGTTCGTGTTTATGAATGATCAACGTCGTGTTGCCCTTTGATTTTTTGTTGTCTGTCTCCTTTTATCATGAGGGCACTATCAGAATGCCCTTGCAACCGTACGGTCGGTCTTCTTTTATAGAGAGAAAAATGTTTGAAGCTGAAATGTTGGAAGCAGTCGAAAAGATGAATGATGATAAATGTAGAAAACCTCTATCACTTTTGAAAGAACAGCAGTAAACTTCAATCGCAATTGATGATTGCCAGGTCAACATATGCAACTTCAGCTTTCGATTGTTTATTAGTCAATAAATACAAGCCTATACGTACAATAAACCGACCATCTAACATCACTATGTAAATTCCACCCTAGTTTTTTAGTAACCACCATCCAGGATTCTTCCGCACGCAACAGTCATCAACTCTCTCTTAATGGAATGTAAACTTCTTATGAGAGGCACCAAGTTTTTAGTAACTGTTATACAAACTTTAAAATGTTCTCACGCCAGTCTGTCACTATGTTTGCTTCATAGGTTTTTCACGAAAACCTCATTTTGTCAATGGTTTTTTCCACCGGCTCTCAGGTTCAGCTGTCACATAAGTTGTTACTTCATGTCCCCCACCCCATTAAATAACACTGTCAAACGCGTTTGCAGTTTTATCACTTTGCGAGTGACCACACTCACCTTTTAGCAATTTATAGCTTCCCGCAACATTCTGTGCTTTCATCACTCCTCAAAACAAAAAGCGCATTTCCAGTACCAATCAGATTCGCAACTCAACTGGCGCCTTCCGACCTCGAAACAGCAGTTTGGCGCACGTATTGCAATTCTTTGAACTTAACAATATAGGCGAAACATGGTCCCGTGGGAGGGAATCTCTTCTTGAAAATACAGTAAAATTAAACAGAAAATGCTGTCCCTTCGAACTCTCGAGGGAGGGATAGGAGGAGACGCAGCCAACGGGTGCTAGGGGCACTTGGCTACCTAAGTATTGATGGTGATCTCTACATGGTCAAAATAAAGAGTAGGTTGCTTAATTTTGCTTCGTAGATTATCGCTTAATTTACGCTGTGTTGTGCTGATCAAACCATAAATAAAGATCAGTTGTCTTACACACAACACATTCCATTTAAATATACCTCTAAGCACCACAGTAGTAAAGCATATTGTTCGTTGGGATTCAGGTGTTGCATATCACTTATTTTTCCGTTGACAACAAAAACTACCGCATTATTTCAATTGACCGCATGTGCTCGAATGATAATGTGAGAGGTTGAGAAGTGCAAAGTTGTATAAATATTGCGAAATTTTTAACGCTACGAGAGTTATGCAAATGCTGCATATTTCTGATGGTACAGAAAGACTAAGTTGTCCATTTGCTAATTTTTTTTCTTTGAACTGTTGGCATTTGCTGTGGTCACCGCAATTAGTGTTGTTCCCGTTTCGTACATAAGCGGCCGGAATGCAGTCATCTAAGAAGGATAGCAGATCAATGGTGGTTGTTGAAAACGAGGCGCTTGAATTGTTATGCTTTGTGCATCTGAATATCATTTCAGCAATCGGCAGGTTATATCTGCACATTCCTTCGCTCATCGATTAGCGGCCAATCAGCGAGATTACTTTAAAGCACTGAATAAGCAATCCATTCAACAATGACATCTCGGCATGAACGATGCTTAAGTGATGATTGATCACTATCAAAGGGGCTTAGATCATTATCAGCTTATCCAAAGCTTGCATGGCATGATAGATTTTGTTTATTTAACGAGTGAAAATGCTGGACACATGGTCTGATTTCTCATCATGATGCCTTTTTATGAGCTCTGCTGAACAACCTAAAAAAAAGTGCTTCGAACCTTGTGGCACAATGTAACCTTTGGAAAACTCCATTCTCTAGTGACAAGCTGATGGTAAAAAAAAACATCAAAAGGAAATATGGGATACGAATCTTACTTGAGCGTATATCGGAGGCCTCTCCTCGATTGTCCTTATCGCCAAATCGCCTGAAAATAACAGGCTTCGATCTGAAAATTTGTCCATCAACGAGGGTCCTGTAGGTGTGAATATGTTGATTTTCATACTACTGTCAACACTTGCTCAGGACTTTTAGGTTTGTCTGGTCGCAGCAAATGCGAATTTAATTCGGGTCTTTAGCAGCGTGAACCCATCGTTGCTTAAAGCTACCGAATTTTTAGAGTTTCAGTTGTTTTTTTTAGAAGTTTTTTAAAAACCAGAACGAACTAGGTACCAAAACCAATAGCCCATTATTCTTGCAAGGATTTTAAAACTAGATAAAGTATTATATTTGGAACTATCGAAGGATGTGCAGAAATATGCAACGTTATGGGAAATTATTTAAAACTACGAATGCAAAAATAAAATAAAATAGTGAGACAAGAAAATAGGTGACAGCTTGCAAATGTTATATGACTGACAACGCACAAAGAGATTAGAAACAGACCGAAACTTCCCGTTTTCGTGGATATTGCAGTCTAGATTGTTTCCGGACTCTCCTGTTGTCGGTTTGGCTCCTTGCATGATCACAGCAAAGTTGCACTTCCAGCTTTGCCGACTAGCTGTGCCGTTTAGCGATGTGTTTTCCACCCCGTTATTTGCCTCAATCCAGCTCAATGAATAATCCGAAATAACGGTAACAGCAACAAGACGTCTCCGTTCTGTAGTAATGAAATTATAACAAATTTGTTGGCTTTCAGATGCATGATTATAAACATCCGAAAACCAAAGAAAGTTGAATAGGATGTCATTGAGGGAACAGGCATATGAAAATACAGAATGTGATTACAGATGTCGCGTGGTGCACGCACTGGACAAATCAGATCGCTTAACATGCCTCTTTGAACTAATATATTAGTGACCATACTTGTATAGCTAAGAATCGCAGATTGGCAGAGTTTTTCTATTACCGAATGTTGCATTACTCTCAGCAGCATAGAATTTTATTCGTTTATCTAATCGGCTTTAAATTTAAGGAAACCATCAGTTCTTACATTGCTGTGCACATTCACTTTCAAAACTGCATGGAATTGTCTGCAATTGCAAATGATGGTAGAGTCATGAATAACGCTCGGTATGTAAGATACTGATGTAGTGCATGAAAGATGCTTATATATGTGTGAGTATCATGTATCAGCTCGGCTCGTCATAAGAAAGGAAGTGAAAAATGGTCATGTAACATTTCAGAAAGCCAAACATGACAAAAAGAAGAAACGCTCAAAAAAACACGGTAAAGATAGAAGGCATTCGAAAGGCACATCGAAATCGAAGAAAATGTCATGTTGTGCAAAGAAGAACACCGTAAGCGTTTTATTTATTGAAGTGAATATAAAAATGACACATTGAAGAGAGTAATGCTGTCTGAAAGTGCTTAGAGTGTACTCAGCAACACCAATGGAAATCTGAAATTCACTCGAGGTCCTTTGATTGTGAAAAATGGTTATTTTTGATTTGAACGAATCCGTCCGACTGTCCAGTTTAAAAGCTGTCAAATTACAACTTTCATTTAATAATGGAAGATGAGACTAGCTACAAAAAACAAAAAATTCTCGCCATTAGCAGCAAATGTATATAACAGATTATGAGAGCATTAGAAATCATATTTATGAACCACCCAGAAATTGCTACAATAAACGGCAGCACTTCCGCATAGCTGCAGTGCGGAGACAGCTTTTAGCACCGCCTTAGTTTCCACCATCGTGACCACTTTATTTCTGATTCTAATAAAGGGAGTCACTGAATTAATTTTAGCCTTGATATGGTTATGCAGCGTGACAGTTATGTTGTCAACAATTGCTTTTAGCGTCTCAAATGGAATCTGTGCAAAGGGGATTTGGTGATGCACTTAATACTCTTTATTCTCGTTTTTTCTTTTGTTTGGAATGGTAAGAATTTGTACAAAAATTGCAAAACTCTTAGAGGAACGGTTGGAAACAATAATAGGAATTGATTGCATCATATACGAAGTGAATCGGTGGATCATTATTTTTGTATACGTATCGTTTAAGTGAGCTATTAGTCAGTTATAATCAAGGCACCACATCCGAATGCATAACGGATGGTACAGTTTGAATGATAGCATAGGAAAATACAAAATTTCATTAATATGCGAGAGCATTCATGAATTTGTGCATGAGATCGAAAAAACGCAACGGAACGATGTTTCTTTATAGTCGCATGTGCGAAATGGAGCGAAACCGAAGGATTTTACTCCAGTTTGTTTGTAAACAAAGACTTCTTTGAGCTTGCTGCAATAATTTTGTCTTAACGCTACCATTTTGGGAACACGACAGGTTTTTACACAAATTTTAGCTTCACACATAACTCTGGGCAGCATTTGCAGCAGTTTTATAACTGCTGCAAATTACATTTTGCATTTTTATTCTAAATGCAGATTAGGAAATGTTCAGTGATCAGCAAAGATAATAGCACTCTGGCTTTTATCATCTAGTATTGCCTGTAATATAACAATTATATATTAGCTATAACATAATCAAGTATTATCTGTAATATAACAATAATACACCTAAGCACAAACGCAACAGACTACTCAATTGTGGTTTATAGCAAAACAGCTGGATTCTATTGAATAAACATTTATAAATTTCATATCATTCACCCTCTGCTGAATCATCCGTCAATTTGTTCAAATGGTCAGTTATTTCAATTGTGATGACATTTACGACTTACTTAATATATGGAATAACCGAAGCTTGTTGGTCATTCCACTAGCAAGCTTTGGTTTCACTTCGAAATGTCATTCTGCTTTTGTTGTTCTAAATTGGAATTTCAGCAGCCACCGGCACAGTCAACGCAGCAGTCCTCATCAGATGCAAAGGAAAAATTGTCACCACCTGAAATCGCTCCTACGGTATGATATTAGGCGTCTTCGATTTCCTATCAAGTGCTATACACTTGTTTTTGTGTTTTTCCAAGGCGCGAATACAACAAAAGATGTCTAACCTCGATAAAAGTCGTTTCTGCCGCTCGTGACGGACAGTACCCGCAACACTACTCAACCCACAGACGATATTCAACATGCGGCATTTTTAGAAATTTTAACAAGCTTGAGTGTGCATCGTATTTTATCAGTCGACCAACTCAGCTGCCTAAACATTGGGGACCACTGCGTCGTCCTGCCATTGCAGTTTCGCAGTTTCTTACAGTTTGGTTCCTCAGCATTGCAGTCGTTGCGCTGTTATTTGACTCCGTTTTTCAATGGGAATGGGCCTCAGTGCGGCAAACGCATACAAAATACTTGCAGTCTCACCATGAAACCGTGCTAATGACATTTGAGAGTTATGACATTTCTCAGTAATAGCCTCACAAGATTGCAGCAACAACAGCAACCAGTCGGCGTCCTGGCAGCAACTACCGAAGAGACGAAACCGAGCATTGCTGCTGTTGCACACACAATCGCAGGTAACCAATGCAGGAGTTGTGCATCTCACAGTATGTGAAGGGTGGCAACGAATACTCTCGCTGGACATATGCCACGATGTTCCCCGTTGGAGAAAAGCCACAATACATTTACATGCCCCGAATTCGGTAATGTTTGTCGGTATAACGGCTTTGCGTTTATGCACACAAAACATTCTATGCGTTCCACTTCATTATACTTTATTTGTTTTCCAAATGCATTATTATGGCGCCGTATCTGTGCCTACTTATGTGCATGTTTGTCTATGTGTCTGTTTGTCGAGCAGTTTAAATTCAGGGATGTTGAAGCGAGAGCTGCAAAATCTAGGTCGCTCCTATGTTCCACATTGACTCGGAAACTGTGGGGCAATCGAAAATATTCAAAAATGCCGGAAATTTTCCATGCATTCTAAACCCATCAGATTTTCATACCAGTTTGACTATAGAAAAAGACCGATTTCCTATGAAAACCGTCTTCATGGGTCATCGAATCACATAAGCGACGCTTTTGCATACATTAGCTCTTGTAACTTATGCAGCTATCAATCACTTGAGCAAAATGCAAAAGGACATTCCTATCAGGTTTCCTTTCGTATTTTATTTGTGTGCTGCTTGGCTTCGAAGACTATTGGCCTGTTGTTTTACGTGCTCGCATGTACCAAAGACCAATTATAAAACTCTTTGAATATCACCTTATCGCTGAAGTTTTGTTTGAATGGGAAGATGGCTAAGCCTGAGCTAAAGCTCTTGTCCTCCCAAACTTCCTAAACTAAGAAAGAACTTTCAAGGTCACAACCAACAAAGCTATGCTTAGCGGCCACCATCCCAAGCAATTACTGGATTATTACAGCGTATTTGTTGATTTATCCTATCGAACAAGGATACCTTCAGCAAGGATCGATCGAGTTAATAACCCTTGAGGTAATAATGAGATGGTATGTCAAACGGCAACATACTCGCCCTTTACTGCGATCAAAATATACTGTGAATGAGATAACAGAAGAAAACAATGGCATTGTGAGCAAATAGAAACGTCTCGCAAAATCACTGCGTTTATAGCATGACAAATGGAATAATAAAAATGCTTGAGGATTGCAAAATATTGATCACATCACTTCGACACTTATTCCTGACATTTTCAAAGAATTAGCTGCTTCTTGAAATCATACCCACATGTAATGAAATGTATATACTTTGCAGTTGCTCTTTATCAACTCTATCATCGAAGAAATCGTCAACACGGAAAACCATATCGGATGTTAAACCACAAGAAGAGGCCAAAGGGGTTGCCTTTGTAAAAAAGCTTCTAGAGGATCGCCCATTCGTCAGCAGCTCACATTATACTGCAGACCATGCAAAACTTTCTCAAATTTTATGCAATTTTCTCAAAATCTTTTCACTTTCGAGTGTCTATTAAGGCAATCCGTGAATAATGAAGCACGTCTGGGCTAACTTACTGCATCCGAGGTTCCTCATTTGCAATGTTTCTGATGTTTTGGAATGGTGGTCTCACTCTCTGGAATATATGAACATATATTTTTAACTATTTAAATTCGGAAACTACAGATCTGCAGGAAAAACTTCAGTTCGATTGATGGAAAGGCGGCGGCTACTGAAATTCAGATTTGCTCCGTGCAAAATGGACCACTGAATTTCCTAAGCCTAACAAGGGAAAGGAAAACGAATAAATGTTGTGTAGAAGAAGGGGAGGTTTCTGATGGACGACACTGAAGCAGGAACAAAATATTTGGTCATCGGACAAGGCGGAAAAGCCGATAGTGCGCCTGAAAAAAAAAGAAGAAAAAAGCCAATAAACAGAATATACACTTGCAGGCACTCATCTGAGCTGCACGATCAACAACATGCTGCATTGAGTAGTTTTGCGTTGCCAGCTGAAGAAAATAAGCATGAAATGTGAGCCGCTTTCGGAAGTCAGAACCACGGAAGCGACACGAATAACTGAAGTTCTCCGGAGGAAAATCGAAATTTTACTAACTATAAAGTGGCAGTCTCGGCAGCATACATGCCGACCAAAAGCGCACCACCATCAATTCACAAACGTTGGCATCATAGCCTTTCGGACGGAAATAGCATGTTCAAGAATTGTGATGTATGGATACTGGGTATTATAGCTGATATTACAATTGTTGCAGGAGGCAATTTCCAAGAAGTAATCACCGTATATTCTCAAACAATTATCAACATGTGAGAGCGCATTGAGAAGTGCACGTGCTAACCTTGAAAATTTTAAGGTTGTTATCTCTACGATTTGATTTGCATTTCTTGCATTTCGTTTTGAAACGCGACTCATCCGGAAGCCACCTAAATCTTTCGCACATCATCACGAAGAAACGCTCAATAACGGTACATATAACAAGAATGTGATCAATTAGAAAGTGATCAGGCTATTACGATCATACGAGTAGGAATGTAATTTTCAGTTTTTCTTCCTGATTTCAGATTTTGGCTGCTAAGGGTACTCAATCGGAGTTACAAAAGTTTGATAAAGAAACAAAAGCACTGCTCGACGAAATCAATAGCCAAAGCGCTGAGATTGACACAACGAAAGAGACTTCTGGCGATCAAGAAGTTAAAGTTAGTTTCATAGAACTACAAATGAGTTCGACAAGATTATACAAATGAACAATGCGGTCTAATCGGACGTTTCTTATTGTGCAGACGATCTAATCGGATGTGGAAAGGAGTAACAGTATTTCAGTGTTCCACAAAAATAGGTTAATTTATAGCTTCAGTAGACAATAGGGGCAATGCCAAGGACATCTGTTAGTGGTCGTAGCTGAGTGCAGTCGTATTGTGCGCACTTTGGCTGATTTCCTTTCAACCTCACGGACGTTGCATCTTTGCCGTATATCGATGCAATGCTGTTGAATTTCTTAACTGTATGTCATCTGCAGTTTTTCTGCAGTGTCATTTGCAGTGGATTAGATAGCGAAAAAAAAGGGGTAATGGTGAATAAGCAATGCATGAACATCATATCTAAACCGAATTGTTTTGAAATTGCTTCAATGCGCATATTATGCAAGCATCATTTCTGCATAGGATGAATACATGTTCATGTTCATGATTATGTTCGCTAGTATCAACTAGTGAGCTAGAAAAACCGCGCTGACATCCACAGTTAGACGTCGATCTACAAAAAGGTTCCTTTGTCAAGCTTTTTTTGGTCGAATTCATCCACTCATGAAGATGCAATTGATGGATAAGTTTGCGAAGCTAATCAATCGCACAACAAATTTTTAGTTCATGAACGATCGAAAGTGCACAAAAAGTGAATTTCTGGCTCAGAATTCGCGCAAACTACGTGACCCCGTACGCAACAATTAATAAATCTTTGGTTCTAAATAATCACTGGTTGATTCCACTGGGAAAATTGCAAGGTACGTATATGATGGCACCCCTGGAATGTTTCTTTATTCATTCTTAAGAACCACACCACTTCAAACGGAGGCTCGCCAAACAAGTAGAAATCTACTCACGCCTACTTTCACATAAATCCTAGCAGCTATCAGGATTCTGAGCAACTGTCCTTCCATTTTCATAGATTCTGGAACGAAGGCGCTACTTCCAGCCATAACTGGAATCAATGAAGGGCTGCAAGCATCTCTACTCTGAATTGTCTTAAGTGGAATCTTTTTTTATTTATGAACAACGCACTGCAATGAATTTTGCTATGGAATTGGAAGTTTCTTCTCAAAATGCAAAATGCAAGAGACGTCGGGTTTTTGTTAAGAGACGTCTTCGATTACGACGATTACAGGAATGAAAGAATTGTAATTGCACCATGCTTCGTTGTTTTATTCTTGACACTTAACAACATCATTTCTTTCTTATTGTGCAGACGATCTAATCGGATGTGGAAAGGAGTAACAGTATTTCAGTGTTCCACAAAAATAGGTTAATTTATAGCTTCAGTAGACAATAGGGGCAATGCCAAGGACATCTGTTAGTGGTCGTAGCTGAGTGCAGTCGTATTGTGCGCACTTTGGCTGATTTCCTTTCAACCTCACGGACGTTGCATCTTTGCCGTATATCGATGCAATGCTGTTGAATTTCTTAACTGTATGTCATCTGCAGTTTTTCTGCAGTGTCATTTGCAGTGGATTAGATAGCGAAAAAAAAGGGGTAATGGTGAATAAGCAATGCATGAACATCATATCTAAACCGAATTGTTTTGAAATTGCTTCAATGCGCATATTATGCAAGCATCATTTCTGCATAGGATGAATACATGTTCATGTTCATGATTATGTTCGCTAGTATCAACTAGTGAGCTAGAAAAACCGCGCTGACATCCACAGTTAGACGTCGATCTACAAAAAGGTTCCTTTGTCAAGCTTTTTTTTGGTCGAATTCATCCACTCATGAAGATGCAATTGATGGATAAGTTTGCGAAGCTAATCAATCGCACAACAAATTTTTAGTTCATGAACGATCGAAAGTGCACAAAAAGTGAATTTCTGGCTCAGAATTCGCGCAAACTACGTGACCCCGTACGCAACAATTAATAAATCTTTGGTTCTAAATAATCACTGGTTGATTCCACTGGGAAAATTGCAAGGTACGTATATGATAGCACCCCTGGAATGTTTCTTTATTCATTCTTAAGAACCACACCACTTCAAACGGAGGCTCGCCAAACAAGTAGAAATCTACTCACGCCTACTTCCACATAAATCCTAGCAGCTATCAGGATTCTGAGCAACTGTCCTTCCATTTTCATAGATTCTGGAACGAAGGCGCTACTTCCAGCCATAACTGGAATCAATGAAGGGCTGCAAGCATCTCTACTCTGAATTGTCTTAAGTGGAATCTTTTTTTATTTATGAACAACGCACTGCAATGAATTTTGCTATGGAATTGGAAGTTTCTTCTCAAAATGCAAAATGCAAGAGACGTCGGGTTTTTGTTAAGAGACGTCTTCGATTACGACGATTACAGGAATGAAAGAATTGTAATTGCACCATGCTTCGTTGTTTTATTCTTGACACTTAACAACATCATTTCTGCATTACAATTGATTTCCATATAAAGTTATGTTTCAATTCACCTTTATAATTTATGAATATGTAAACGATTTCGGTATATCTCGGCATAAAACTCACTATAATTGCCCTATAAGCGTGTAAGCATAAAGTTCTGTCGAATGTGCACAAACAGCTATAATCACATCACATTTTAAACTTTACAAGCGCTTAACACTCCCCACTTTACACTTTAAATCTTTACACGTTTTTTTGCATTTAAGGACATCGTTTTATACTTCCTAACGTACCTTAAGGAATGTATTCGCATTATACGATAAGATTTTCATTCACCTCGATCCTATTATAGCCGGGGCATGTATGCTACTGTAAAGACCAATAACTCTTAAAGCCTAAGCCTAAATTTTCAGACATGAGAATTCATCATCGACAGCTGGCGTTGTCTCAAAATTGCCATTCTCAACAACATTCTCTCATATCAGTGACTTCAAATTATATGAATAAAACTTTACAGCTTGATTTCCATATCGTCAGAGCACAGTATACTCGGTTTACAATAATTTCTACGGAATTAACATTTCAAAATAGAAATTGCAATTCGGGCACAAATTTTCTCACCGTTATCCATGCAGGATGGCATCATCCATGGTGTTGACTGGATCAATATCATTTATCACTGCTAGCCATTTATTCAGCCTTGAATCGCCGGAATTGCTCAAATTTCTAATCGCGAGTTCTGCTGCAACTTTTCATTCCCACATATGGCCAAAACTTCCAGAAGACAGAAAAAAGGAAAAAACAGTGATGCGTCTATCGGGTATATCTTTTTCTCCAACCCAAGTGAAACAGTGCGGTATGGCCAGCAATATTGCGGCTAACATTTGATAAAAGAAAACACCCGGCCTTATATGCATTTTGCTAACACAAAGAAAGAGGCTATGTCCTCGAATCGCATCCTCAATTAGCAACGAAGCAGACTTGCATTCCTCTAATCTTGAGTCCTACTGTTCTAACGCCAACGTAAAAGGGTTACGTCTACACTAGAATGTTTTCGATGCCACTGACATGGATTGCGAAGGTGCACTAACGCTATCACGTGACCTTCTGACTACAGCCACACGATGTGAACACAAAAATGGAGCTGCACATCAGATGGGATAGCTTGACATGCAATTTCGCAATTCTCGGTCATCGAATCAACCAACCCCATGAACAGTAATAAGGTATAAAATTTTGAATGGCCTGATCTTACTGAAATGTCAACGGAAGATCATTAGTCTTTTTTTTCTTTTTTGATTCGACCAGCACTGCTCGACCAGCACAGCGATGTATGAATACAAGGATGTTAGAAGTGTCATAAGTGTGGGTTTGTGCTTCACTTGCATCCAAGCTTTGTTACTGACATATATCAAATAAGGCATAGTACTGTCGATTCACACTAGCTAATTCATAACGTGTTGACATTTAGGACGCCACATAACAGTTCCTTTGTGAGTGCAGTTAGTACCTTCAGTAGGGAGAAAGAATTCATTAGCTGGCAGGAAAGGGGATGGATTATCAAGTAGAGCTCAATTCCGCGCCTTTATGTGGGTATTCCAAAGTTTTTATATATACAGTCGATGACTGAGTAAGTGGCCGAACCACTTTGCCTTGTTTGACCAACGCCTTCAAAGTTAAACTATAGACATAGCTCTGGTATAGTGATATTATATCCTGCATTCGAGTGCATTCTGGCATTTGAATGTAGAATCGAGAATGTTTCATAAAGGAGCCTTCAAAATATACCACAACACCTTTATGCATCAATCGTCTAAAATCTGGCACCTCCCTGACAATTTCCAGTAAATCATTCTAACAATGGAGCGGGGATTGAACCGTTTCGGACTATAAATAAATGCAGTCAAATTCCCAGCCTGTATAACATTTTCTGCAAGGCTATTCCACATCCGCGCCACTACAACATTTTTAGTCAGTTCTTTGACTGCGCGTTCTAAGCCTGAAGTAAGAGTTCCCACCAGGATCGCTGATTTCATTGAAGTGTATTTCCCACGATATTGTCGCCATGTAGATTCATCTAGCCTGACCACAAAAAATGAGAAACTGACCGAGCGGGTGCCATAAAATGTATGAAAACGTTTCTAGGCTTTTAAACGACAATTATTTCTTTAGAAGTTAATCGATCAACTCATAAGTCAGTAAAAGTCTATCAAATTTCATAATTGAGTCGTATACATGTACGCATTTCAAGTTGAAATCCAACATAGTCCAAGTTGAAATTATATGCGCATGAGACAGGCACAAACACACACACACACATGCAGACACATACAGATATATAGATATGCTCACGCTTGACGTTGCTATCCAGAAGTAAATACTTGGAAAGTGATTGTTGCAAAGAGCTACCATCTATCACATAGCATAATCAAAATGATGAGAAAATATACTGCAGTTGCGGGCTGGTATGGATGTGGGATGAAAAGACAACGAACTCGATTAGTGAGCGTTCCGTATTCACTGCAACTTATTGATCACGTTCACTCTATTCCTCTTATAACTCGCTGTTCTCTGAAAGCCCTTTTTTGATCGTTCTAGTTCATGGAAGCGGTTTATCCGTCCTCGCTGCAAGTGGTAATTGCTCTAGCGCTATGAAAACGGTACCTCCGGGTGAAAATACCCCTCTTCTATGTTTCTCAATTGGGTTCGGGGTCGGCGCACTTAGCCAAAAAAGATGGAGACAGACTGCGCCCGTCTTCAGCCAGCGACGCGGCACTGGTCAGTCGGAAATAAATCGTCACAGTAAATATGGAAATATACATTATAGAGACAAGATTCGAAAAGGGAATTTGAACACGTTCGAAAGAGCATTAAAAGCTCTATCAGAATCATCAATAATCTTGGACAAAAACAAGAACTTTTCTATAAGATCAATTTCTTATGTGACGTGCAACTGATGTAAATTGCACTGTCGCCTTATTCATTATCTCATGCGTTATCGATTTACATTTATGACATTGTTGTTAATCAAGAACTCAATTCATGACACGCCTCGACGATCTAATGAATCAACAAAGTCATTCATTAATTACATTAAACTCGTTGTGGCTCCTTATCAATGGATCTTTCATGCCGTTGTTATATGCACCGCTACGATCATCCAGTTGGCCAACAGTGCTATGAGGATCTTCCAGTACAAATAGGAATGAGGTTATTTTTCGCAGAACCTAGGTCGGGGGATCTAAAAAACCAGCTCTGCTGTTACACCATGTCACGATGTAACTCATCGGATATACCAAGACAAAAAAGGGACCAGGAAGGATGCAAACGGACCAGTTCATGTGGCGATATTTGGAAAACATCACCTTCCCGAACAGCTGACTCAAATAACCTTTAATGCTGCACCTTTTACATTCGGCAATTTGGAGGTATCTCTTACCATTATATCGCAGCGGCTTCAGCTGAATACACTCAAGCTACCGCATTGTCGAAACAGCAGTCTAGTAACGACACTCCACAACAACGGAAAGGATATAATTATCTCGCTCTCGAATGAGGCTCATCACTCAATGGATGTGGCAACTGACGACTTCTAGGCCATCCTCGACAACATTTCTTCAAAGTGGTTGTATGCATCTATTGTATCAGTGATAGCTATCCTAATCCTTGGGATGTTGTATTTGTATTTCAAATTATGCGAAACGGTTGGGAAACCCGAAATAACAATCATCAATTCAATTGATGCAATTTCAGACAGATCCCGATCCCCCATAACCGTAAATCAGAAAGTTTTAAATTCATTCCAGTCAAATTCTCGGATGGGAGTACCGCTGAAAGCGAATTGCAATCATTCCGAACATCGCCATCGTCTCTCAGCAAAGAAAAACATCCCACCGATGCAAAAGAGATAACTCGCAAAATAGCATTTACGGTCAGGATCTAGTTCGAGAGTTTCCTTATTCAGATATTATCCATGGATGGAACTTAACTGAAATGTCAGAGGACCCTGATGTGCAAACGCATGTTAGTTCGACGTCGTTTTGTATCCATTCTTCCTTTGTTGTTGGTTTTTCTGCGCAATAACCAGGGTTTCTAATGTGTATTTATAAAAGAGGGTCTTCGGGTACTGCTAATAGAATGAGATTCATGCGAGTGATAGAGACTCCCAAGGTGGTGTTTCATCTTTGCACGAATGAACTGCCATGTTCACATGAAGGTGATTTGAAAACTCGTTCGTAGTAGCATAGGACTCAGTTCCCTTCTGTCTGCAAACATTTCTTTTCTTCTGTTTTTTTTTCAGAGATCCTCATATTTTGGACGCTGAACAATGGCCAATACTATTGAATTTCTTCACATAGTTATTTGCGTGGTTTTGATCTACGTTTTTTTTGCAAATGAAGAAAAGGGTAAATACAAGAGGCTGTAGTTTGTTCTTCACTTGTTTCTCTATTTCAGCATGCATCTTTAAAGTGCGGTCATTGTGGTGAGAGACTCTGGACATATCCAGGATTGAAGCGGCATCTCTTAATGAAGCATAAGCTGGTTACCTCCAATTTGCTTGAGGGCACACGAAAGGAGGAGGATGGTGGTCGCTACAAACTCTGAGGAAACGTACTTTTAGTTTTGCTAGGCTGTGTTTCGTTGAGGAGTGAATAAGAGGAACGAGTATTTATTTTTTTGTATTGGACAGGGGATCAAATCCAGGTAAATGGTAAAATACGGCATATTCGCATGTTACAAATGGAAGGGTAGATGTTGTTGTATAAATTCATAACTTTTCTTGTGGAGACTGTGGAGATTAAGTGTCGATTCCAATAATTCCTTCTTCGTGACGGCTGACGCCGACTTCAACTTCTTCTACCAACCATACAGCCTGAAATAACAAATCGAGAAGATAAAGTAAATTGGTGCAATTTGCAGCAATGCGGGTTCGGTTTGCTGAAACATCTAATGCTTAGCCATCGGATCCAGCTGTGGTCAGCACATATGCAGTATGGTCGCGATACGTGTATATTCAAGTGTATGAGCTTTAATGAACTGGAGATGCATCTTAGCATAATGTATTCGAACGAGGCAGCTAAAGACAGCTCGTCTGACAACCACTGTCGCACCTCTCTCCCTGGTATTGTATTCCGTTTACGTATTATACTCCTTACCTAAGAAGTGTTATCTTTTATGTGATTTCGGATATATAGCAACTATCCTTCATTGCTCCGTCTTTTAAGTGAGGAGCCTGAAGTGCCTGCTAGAAGAGTGGCAATCTCAAGCGTTTATTGCCAGTACCAATATAAAAATAATGGATTATGCAAGAAAAAAAATCACGATTTTCGGAAAAACAAAGCAGATTTACTGGTAATGGATGAATGAGGACGTCACATTTCATTGGTGAAAAAAATTTGCTCGCATTATTTGTTTACCTTCCATGATCGCTAAATTCTATTATTGAGCATTTATTTTCGTGGATGGCGGGCATATATCATAATTTCATAAAAGTGGTCGGAGTGGGAAATCTATCGTGCAGATCCTATGGATGAACTGCGGAGAGGACGCAGATGAAAGACGCAAATAGAATAAGAGTCTGGAAAAATTTTCCAGGGAAGTCGGTTAAAGTCTATAAGCTTAATAATTTGGCCCACGAAGGTAGGAATCTGTCCGCTCCTCCGCGTTTTATGGCGCCTAACTTCTTGTTGCTATTGCATTCCGTGGTTTCTAAGGTTAAATTCCTGAAGGGTTTATAAGCTCAAGTTTCCTTGCAACAAACAGATAAACCTTGTTCTATGTTTAGAGACCATGTCTCCTGTTACATTTTGTCCAGTGGCTCTGGTGTCCTCAACTCTTATGAGTGATGTTGTAAATTACTCCATATTCTTGCCCTTCTTCCTATTTTAGAAACAAAATCATAACACTTCATAACCTTTTAAAGAGCCCTATGCAACATTTCACCCAGCCTTTCAAGTGCCTTTAAAATGCGTGAATAACTTTCAAATATCAACCTGTTCTTTTGATCCATTATTCAAACTTACGAAGTAAATCTTAATATCTCGTGTCCTCTTGATATATATAGGTCATTTGAAGGGTTTTCCTCAAGATTCAAGTGCATTAGCCTTCAAAAGTTGTTTTGCGATAGCACTTCATCCCTTTATTTCCCTCAGAAGCCTTTTTTATATTTCGTTACCTATCGGAACGATGAGAATAGATTCTGGCTTCTTCCTCCCACCTACGCCCCCAAGCATTGTAGCGAACTTCAAAGTTTAGCCACACGTAGCGAAGTATTTTGACTACAGTGCTGGCATTTCTGCAGCAAATTTCATGTCAGCTACAATACTCAAGCATTAGTTCGTATTTCTGCAACAGTGTCGGTGCCTTATTCTTTTGTTTCTAATTCAGTAAAGTGGCTGCAGTGTACAGGCAATATCATTTGTCGTCTTTCGTTTACTGCACAAATGAGTGTGCTTTTGCTTTCAGACGCAGGAAAACCATAACAAAAAAGTGGAACTCGATGTTCTGCCCCATCGGAGAGTTGACGAAGACGCGATAACAGTCACGCTGAATGGCGATTAGAGAGCTCCATGGTTGTTATTTTTAATTTCTTTCTTGCGAGGCAACTCCTTTCATGGTGTTGAGACTGCTGTTGTTATATTTATACGTGTTTATAAACTTCGCATATTGTCACTTTATTTGGTTTTGTTAAGTTTTGCTGAGGATGCCTGTTTTTGTTCGATTGTTGCATTTTTGTTTCTGATTTTCAGGTGCAGTGTTTCTTAATTTCTTCGACAGAACTAAGTCATATCTACCGATCGCAAGAGACGTTAATATGATCATGCACCGGCTTATTCAGTGAGCTTTCGTCCTTGGTACTACGTAACGGTAATTTAGTTTTGAACTGATGGAAGTGAATTCAGATTGCTCTATTCAAATGCGCCTGGCGTCCTTCCAGCGCATTTGATGTTGCTAAGTGGCTATAAGAAAGGGGTCACTGGTCCATCCTGTCTCGACAGGGGATTGAAATGTATCTTTAAGAAAAATGAATGTTTGGATCAAAATCTCCCAAACGAAGTTTCACTTCGCAATTCTTCCATGTGGAATGAGAAGTTTTCACATAAAGTGCATATCAGCCTGAGAAGCTACCGCGTTGGCCATGGGAAAGAGGTGAAAAGGGGTTCTGACTAGATCGAACCGCGTCATTTACTGTCTCAACGGCTCACCAGACTTCGAAATTTGATATAGATTTGAAGAAAATATGGACAAGATCTTACCGAGGCCCTGGAATGGTCCCACTTGAATGAGCCAAATGTGGCGTATCTTGTACGTCTCTGTATTTTTGGTTCCCAGCTATGTTTGCCGTTAATGTTTTAAGTTGTTGGTTTTACCGAGCCGATTTCGCTGCATGCCTACTCTTTCCATAGACCACCATCATTGTTTATGTTTCCATGTTCTTTTATCCTATTGTCATTCTCTTTTTCTAGTCCTTACAGAGGCCTCTGGTCTTAATTGAATGATGTTCACTGCAATGGGCTGTCCTATTTTAGAAGGTATACATGCTAGGTTTGGCGCAGCCATATGACGCCATTCGGTAGTTGTTTTGCGCTTCAATCTTTAACTGAGTCAGTTAATGTTACTCTTCGGAGTTGGCTGCAGCCCCCTGCTGTAGTAGCGGTAATAATTTTTCCAACATTGTCTGCTTTTGGTTTGTATTTTTGCTGTTACAGTGTTTTACCATATAATCTAGAAAATAAGTAGCATTATTTTTGTTCATTTTGGAACTTCATCCACAGATCTTTTTTCGCTCACTTTTTCCTCGTAAAGAAAAAACTTGCTTTTTCCCTTGAGTATTTCGAATTTTGGATTTGTCACTGAATTTTAGCCTCTCATTCAGCTAAGATAACCACACCTCTTCGTTTGGTTATGAAGAGGTGTGGTTATCTGATTGGGTAGCCCTGTCCCGAACTAAGGTTGCTGCTTCTGATGGAGAAGGGGTTTGGTATCACACTCAACATAACCTTCGAGCTGTGATTGAATGTGAGCTTGAGTCCGCTTATAGAGAGGCTTCATCATTTGATGGAAAAGAAACCTGAGCCTCTATGAAAAAGAGGTTTCAATTCATAGTTTAACGCAGGCTCCAGTTTTAAAAAATCAATTGAAAGATCAAATGGAAATTAGGCGTAATGATCCAATGAAAAAGAAGCCGACTGATTTCATCAGACAGACCCATCAGTGGTCGATTTGAGAAAAGCTTCAGAGTCAAAGTGGGCATCGCTTTTGCGTCAAGCTCAAACATGCATTATTTTTTGCGTTTCCCTATTTCTGTCAGGCATCCGATCTCAGCTGAAGTCTTGCACATTTAGCAATGATAACATGCTACTACATTCGGAGTGTACCACAAGCCATACTCCATCACCTCTTCGCGATGCCGACAGGCAACGGATTCTCGGAGGCTACACCAGCGAAGCATTATGCTCTGTCAGGTGCTACGATGCTGGAAATGCTTCCATAGGTTACGAGGAGACGACTACGTTCTAACTTCAATGATGATCCTGGTTAAATGTGGAAAGGCAAACCGTGACCACGGGGCACGAGGACTCGTAATTTGAACGTGATTGCGGCAAACCTTCATTGCTAAAAAGTCGATTGGGAGAGCAGAATAAGAGCGAAGGAGCAAACGGAACTCGACAGATCCGCCCCGACCCTTGGCGAATGGACAGATCGTCAAGTGATATATATTCTGATCCATTCGTTCGTTCGATCTTTCTTAAAGAACCAATCCACCAAATAAACGCACTCCTGCCCTTATATTCCTTGCTGTGCAATGCAGAAAGGAAGCAAATTGAAGACTTTTGCATGTGAACTGCCTTGACCATGACATTGCGGCATTTTTATAATTCGATGGGTCAATGTGGTAATTTGCGATATACAATCAACTTTATGAAAGACTAGCACTGAGTCACATCCCACTAATATTATCAGAACTCTTTCAACATCAGCTGCACTTGCACTTTCGAAATGTATGGAAGCAAGTTGGGTCGTCCCTCTCGTTATTGGCTGCATCTTGATGATCTCAATTGCCACTGCAATTGGAACCTTTTTATACTGTTGCCAAAAAATCGAGAAGTGTTTCACGAAGAACAGGAAGCCATTTGGAGACGACCATCACTTGAGGATGAATCCCCCTGCCATAGCGCATTCGCAGCTCCCATGAACGCCTACGATACATCGATGGCAGGACGTGTGGTTAATTCTAACCGAATTTACAGCCAACGTACTTCGAAGTTTCCTGGTGCTGCTTATGACTTTGCATCAGCAGCGTCACAGTCATGACCAATGCGCCCTCCGACTTCACCAAAGCAATCAGATTTCTCAGCTCCACCTGCACGAATTCTTGGTAATCCTTATGGTTCACTGACTGAGCTCAAGGATAATCACAAGTCGCTAATGACCTCCATGGGCATTCGACTGACACAGATGGACGACCGTTCCCACGACTTCTCATACAAACGAAAGCTGACAGATATGCAGATTTAAGAATCTGAGTTGAGCTAATATCTTCACAACGTTATGTATTATTTGTTGATGTTCGATAAAGGGATAAAAGGATGTTTCACAACGAATCGCTCGCCATGCGTTATGCTGCACGTAGAAACTTTATCTTTCTATAAAAAGGAAACCTTAAAATATATGGAAATATTGCTATTACTTTTTGCAGAGATTTGCACTGCAAAAGTAAAGCTTCAATCTTGTAATTAGCATTCCTCGATTGATGTTCATTGAGTTGTTGCTATTCCTCTGAAAATTACACGGTGTACACCGACTTTATTGTCAAATCTAAAATGATATCGTTCCATTCTCCTTGTGGTTTGATACACTTCTCGAAGAATTTATGATAAGGAAATTTACAAGAAATTATTTTTGAGAAATCTTTGGAAATTCTCAACCGTTATCGAGAAATACCGCCAATGGACAGCTAGCCACAAAGAGCGTCACATAGATGGCCTATTGGGAATTTCCCATATGTATATTGGATTTTCGGTTTTTTTCATGTTCTCATTATCTAGCAGTATACATTATCCATAAACAGGGGTAGTTTTTATTTTTTCAAAACTAATCTGTTTCCTTTTGGAAATACCACTCTCGTTATGCGAATATGGAAAGTCATCGTTTCCATAGTCAAACATTGACCTTTAAACATAACATTGTCGTCATATAATATTTGTGTCGATTCGTCGCTTTATTTTCTTATTGCTCACTGCATCATGCTCACGTTGATCATTGGGTTTTTCTCCCTTTTATTTATCGTTCGTTTTTGCTTCGTAATTTGCTGATAATTCAATTCTGCATGCTTCAATGCCTGTAATGTGGGCAACTCTTTTAGTTTATTTAATTATTATTGGATTCTTGCTATTTAAACTTGTATATTCAAAGTGAAGGCGAGAAAATGAATTGCTTAGTGCGAATCTGGTGCAGTTTTTAATTCGTCGGCTGGTTGGAAACTGATGGTAATAGATGAAAAAAGGTGAAGGTCCAGCACGCATAATGCCTTTTTTATTGACGTATATAGAACATGTTCTCGCACGAAGTGCAGTTTAGATGCCAGCTCCATACTCATCTTGCATTCAAGTGCATTTTGGTATTTGAATTTAGAATCGAGGATGTTCCATAAAAGAGTCTTCAAAATACACCACAGCATCTTTATGCATCAGTCGTCTAAAATCTGGCACCTCCCTGACAGTTTTCAGTAAATCATTGTAACGATGGAGCGCAGATTGAAGTGTTTCGGACGATAAATAAATGCAGTCAAATTCCCAGCCTGTATAACATTTTCTGCAAGCCTATTCCACACCCGCGCCACTACAACATTTTTAGTCAGTTCTTTGACCTGCGCGTTCTAAGCCTGAAGTAAGAGTTCCCACCAGGATCGCTGATTTCATTGAAGTGTATTTCCCACGATATTGTCGCCATGTAGATCCATCTAGCCTGACCACAAAAAATGAGAAACTGACCGAGCGGGTGCTATAAAATGTATGAAAACATTTCTAGGCTTTTAAACGACAATTATTTCTTTTGAGGTTAATCGATCAACTCATAATTCGTAAAGGTCTATCAAATTTCATAATTGTAGTCGTATACATGTATGCATTTCAAGTTGAAATCCAACATAGTCCAAGTTGAAATTATATGCGCATGAGACAGGCACAAACACAAACACACACATACAGACACACACATATATACATACACTCACACTTGACGTTGCTATCCAGAAGTAAATACTTGGAGAGTGACTGATGCAAGGAGCGACCACCTACACATAGCATATTCAACATGCTGAGAATAGTATCCACCAATCGTCACACCTGTAACCAACGGAAAAGGAAAGACCGTAGCATGAGTTTCAAAATCTTTGGCGAAAAATAATGCTAAACGAACAAAAACAGGTTCCTGTTTCCGTCCGAATAGATCTAATCAAAAATATTGATAATAATATAGGTGAAGGTGGACAGATAGGGAAACGGATCATCTAAAACATTTCAGGATTTTCAATTTCATTTAATGTAACCCTGTTCAGCCTATTCGTTAAGCTGCTTTAGCCCAAAAATTGCATAGTAATTAGAGCCGATTTCTGAAGGAATTAAACTCTCCATGACCTGAAAGGCATCCCAGTCTGATTAACGAAGCAAGCGCGGAATGGGACAAATCTGAGAAAAATCATGACCGAGGCACGGATCGAACCTGCAATCATCTGATTGTAAGCCGGAAACTCCATCCATTAGGAAATCTAACGCATAGTACACATCCTTCGACTTACAGCTACTCGCATGCGGAAACAGAACAAGCAGGCTTGGATGTGTGGCCTAATGGATGGAGTTTCCGGCTTACAATCAGATGATTACAGGTTCGATCCGTGCCTCGGCCATGATTTTTCTCAGATTTGTCCCATTCCGCGCTTGCTTCGTTAATCAGACTGGGATGCCTCTCAGGTCATGGAGAGTTTAGTTCCTTCAGAAATCGGCTCTAATTACTATGCAATTTTTGTGCAAAGCAGCTCAACGAATAGGCTGAACTGCGTTATATTAAATGAAACTGAAAATCCTGAAACGTTTTTAAGTGATCCGTTTACCTATCTGTTCACCTTTACCTATATTATTAGCAATCTTTTTGATTAGATCTGTTCGGACATGAACAACGTCTACGTTTGAATTTAACACAATGAATAAAACGAGCTTTGCAATTTTTGAGTTCTTCACTTTTTTCAGCCACTTAAGTGGCAACTGTCTGCAAAATTTCTTACCTATAGTGGTAAAAATATGGGTAAGTTTTATTGTGTCTACATTTTGTTCTTCTTTTTATAAAAACTTCAAAGAGTTAAGAAATTTATGCTCTTCTGGTTAGCACGCTTAAAAGCTTAGAGATTGGTGGAATATGTTGCTGGATTAATTTAACAATAAAGTTTGACATCTTAGTCCTTTTTCAGCTAAGGAGAGGGAACTGATCTATTCACATGCACAAATTGAATTGATGAACGTGGCCGTATGGCTTAATGGATAAAGCGTTTGGATTCTGGTGAAATAAATTGAGGTTCGGTACCTGCATTGGTTAGGGCTTTTCTCAGAATTGTCGCATTCCGCGCTTGCTTCGCAAATCAAGCTCATGGAGCCTTTCCTTCAAATCGGTCGTAATTGCTATAAGACTTGTCGGATTTAATGAGCTTAACGAATAGACTGAAGTGGGTTGTATTGGATTTAAATGAACCTATCAAATAGTACTCAGATTCGACTCCTAGCTGGGTCAGAAGGCGTTTCACCTCCGTTCGCTTTTGTGCCACACATAAAAACGGAGGGGATGCTTCGCCCCACGCCCTATGTAACACGCACAAACGGGAGGAGGAACGGCATCCAACTTCCTACACTCGCAG
This sequence comes from Baylisascaris schroederi, assembly GCA_006503575.1. NCBI lineage: Eukaryota > Metazoa > Nematoda > Chromadorea > Rhabditida > Ascarididae > Baylisascaris > Baylisascaris schroederi. The sequence goes on along the minus strand of QEWY01001710.1, from coordinate 68,378 downwards.
TCCCAAACGACCGCTTTAACCACTGAGCCAATTCTACCGCGCAATCCCTGTCATTTTCACCCATCTCTGTATTTCATAATGAAATTGTCATATTTCATAGTGAAGTGGTCACAACCCCTCAGCTTGCTACCTTACACATGTATACATGAGCGACCGTGTGCAGTGGGTTCACCTCGGAAAGTGCTCTCACTAGATACCAAACTTGTGGAAAAAACCCACAAATTTCAGAAATTGTGAGGGTAGGGATTTTCCCTCGAAATTTTGAGCACACTTTTCACCACCATACACCACACCGATCCGGCTGCCCAACGAACTCATCCAAGAAAATCGGCAGGGGAAGGGATTAGAAAAAGTTTCAAAATTTGACCATTTTAAAGAGAGTTAACATCGGAACAACGAAAAACGGGATTAATGATCTCCTATATATACAGATTTTATGGAAATCTGGGAAGCGAAAGCTGAGTGAGGAGTTCCGGCGGCATGCTGAGCCATAATATGGTGATTTGCTTAATCACTTAAAGTTTGAATAGCATTATCTACATAGGTTTTTCAAATTTGTATATAATCTTATTCAAACTTGTTAGTACCGAGGAAAAAAGTCACACTGCAGGTTCACTTTGTTTGTTCTAACAGGAGCCGAGTGGTGCTGTCGACCAGCTCTCTATACTCGAGGTCCTTTCATTCATCGCGTTCTGGAGTTGCGAAAGCAGTGAGCATTGTGTCGTGCTGACCACACGTTGATTCCCTCGATGATACCTCTCCTGGATGGTGTTACGGCACGTCTGTTGAGTATAGCAGTGATAGTTAGGAGAGGAAGATGCACTCAGTAGTCGCTGTCATCGCAATGACCCGTTGACAGATATCACGAGCCATTTCTTTTCGCTTTGCGCGTTTCGTCTATCATACCAGGTGGTCATAGCAGAACAACTGGTTGCTCAAAAGCACTACGAAAGAAGGAAAAGTTGACTGAGATGAATGCGATGTTTCAGAATGTCTCTAAGTTCGATTAACCAGTTGCGCCAAAATACGTCTTCACTGGTGTGTGCGTGTCTTCGTACAACAATGCGAATGACATCCACCACAACCACCTCGAAACACTTCCGTGTTAGTCTATTTCATGGATCCTTCCTTGAACAGAGGCGATTCATGTGAGTTCGCCGAACTCAATAATCTCAGAAGTAAATGCAATGCACAATTCAGTCTTCTCAGTGCAACAGCGCAAACGCACAGCTGATTTGTTCCTAATACTTGCATTTTCACTCAGTGCTGTGGGTATACACAGAGTAGTGAGGGATTTGTAGCAAAACTTCTTTGTGACGATGCCCTGCCGCGGGAAGATCACCTCTTCGTATGTTTTTCAATAGCCTTCCCATCCCACGTGAGTGAAAATCCTTCCATGGTTAAGCGCAATGTTATCACTTAGAGATAAGCTACCAAGGCGTGTAGAATGACCAAGGTGTACAATAGTTGAATTCTTGGTATGAGCGTATTTCATGCAAACTCTCGTTTACCTCAGATATGAACGACTGGGAGACCGTCTTTGGCATATTTACAAGAAGGTCTTTATTCAGAATAAAAGTTTCTATTCAAAATATAGGAGTAGAAGGACCGGGAGCAATTTTTCAGCGAAGCACGCCAAATAGGTTTGTTTTCAGCACCGAGACTTGAAAGTCGTGAAAGCGTCTAAGCTAAAGACACACCCCGATGAAGGCAACCTCGGGTTCGGTCTGCACTTCACTGACCACATGTTCAGCGTCGACTGGAGTCTTAAGAAGGGGTGGAGTACACCTACAATCCACCCACTAGACAACTTGTTTTTACATCCAGCTGCAAAGGTCCATTCGCTTTATTAGCGTAACTATTGTCGTCTGGTATTTCTGCAACCATGAAATATGTAGAGCAGTGGCGCTGTCTGACTTGAAACTTTAATTCGGATATCAGATGATTTTGAGGAAATTTGAGATGAACGGCGTAACAAAAAATTGAAAACCATATACGTGAACTTAATTGAGAGGATCGACCCCGCAGAGTCAAAAAAAAGTTATCTTCGAACGAGGAGAAGTCTAGAATCATTCTCCTCACCCCTTCAATTACACCAACTGCTGAGAACAAACTCTATAATCGGATTTCCTCTCTACAGAGATGCGCTGCATTATGATATCTGAGCTGACTGATCCTGCTCTCTAAGATCCCTCCTATGTGGCCGATGTGTTTAAAGCGCTAAACGAACGACGAATATAATTCATTGCTGTGCAGTTGTAAAAAACCTTTAAGGAGTGAGTGTTTTTCAAAAGCACTAGTAAGGGCGCGAAATGTCAGAGCAGCGGATCGCTTAACAGAGTCAAAATCAGGCGGCAAATAAGGCCACCTGCAGTAGTATGGCCACTTCCTGACTTTATGGCTCACTATTTTTTGGCCAAGATCGAAGCGGTTTTCGAGTATCTGGGAATTGAGAGGGGGATAGGAGAAATCATATCTCTGGTTTCAACAGATCATCATTGGTGCTTTCAATGAGACCTCACAAAGTATACCAACATCAACATTCTACAAAAAAACTGCTTGGATACTAGTTATGTGTACGCAGTAATTTTGAAGGTTTTGCATTATGCTCCGACACTGTTCGAGGGAATGAAGGCCTACCGAGGAAAAGATAACAAGATCCGCCTCTTTCGTCCGGAACTAAACATGCAACGCATGAATCGCACCGCTGAGAGGGCATCACTTCCTGTATGTAAACTACTCTCACAACTTGCCTGAAATAATATCGCCGTGTCCTAGAAACGGATCGCTTTCTGCGTTCCGGAATTGAAAGCTATCCTTAGACAAACATCTGGAGGCATCAGCTTTTTCTTGCATTGTTCATGAAAATGTCTTCTCAATATCATTAAGTGAAATACACTGCAAATGTGCGTGGTCGATGAAAAAGGCAAACAGGTATGAGGCGGCATTTTTAGGAGAAAGCCGGAAACTTTCGGGACGAGGGAATTTGCATGGGACGTCAAAAAGGACATTTTTCGAAGGCTTTGTCTTGTCTACACTATCTCTTTTTAAACACATGGTTACCGCAGTGAACGTTATTTCTATAACGATAGCAAAGCCGATCGGCAGCGAATTGAATTAGAACGGGTTCAACGGGTTTAAATGAACTAAGTTGACGTTTCGTGACACGAAAAGAACGCGATCATTAAATGGTGCGAATAACAAGAATAATTGTTGAGTTAAATTTAGAAATTCGACGAGGGAGAGATGGTAGAAATCATTGCGGATCTCGTCAAGTTGGATAAAAATTGGGTCCCGTCGGCGGACATGTCATCGCTGTATATTCGGCCAACCTACATAGGAACTGATGTAAGAATAACATTTTTGGTCGTTTTTGCTCGGTAACATGGACCATCTGCATTCCTTACCCTGAAGAGAATCTTTATGGAGGACTAATGAATCTCCGATATCACGAATTCTCAAACTCTCAAAAGCAAACCGTTTATAGAAAGCTACCATCAGGACAATGCTTTGTGCCTTCGGATGATGGGAAACTTGTTTGCATCTTCTTGGCAAGTAATATGTCTGTCTATCAAGTTGCGGCATTTGTAGGCAATATTTGGCCAAGCGATTTGTTAAGTCGGAGCATTCCATGGAATTCGATCAATCTAGTGGCCTCAATTTCTGTTCATCTGTTGATTCAACCAACGAATGTTGCATCATTATCATCCATAACTACACCGATAAACTGGCTAAGATAAACCCTGACCTAAAACAGAGGCTGGAGGTAGAAATGAGGCAGCTGAACCGAGGTAGTGAGTCAAATTTTAAAATATGTCGGAATTGGCCCCTTTCTGAGTCGATCGATGCAGCAACACAACAAACATGAGATTTCAAGGATAGCTTCAAGCGATGGGGTTGCGTTTTTTTCATCATCACAATTTAAAAGGGCACTGGCAGGAGTGAGCACAAAATGACACCTAGATAAACAGAGCAGTGCGTGATGAATAATTTACATCAAAATCCTCTGTGTGAGTTTTCTATTCCGATTCTGAAGTGGTGCTTCTCATTGCAGCCCACTCTTGGCATCAGCAATGTGAACGCCGCGAAGCTTTACGTGATATTATCACCTGTCGGTAGATACCTCACTACCGGATTCGCACCCATAACGCTTCTGGCCACACCAGAATATGTGAGTGCACAAAAATAGAGGGTAACAAGGGACCTGTCACCATCATGGGACCATCGAAAAGAAAGCCATATGGTGATCAAGATCTTGTCTCCATAAACTATTTAATTCGCTCCCTATAAGTTCATATAAACCTGCAACATCTTGTCCCTATAAGCGTGAAGAGAGGAGCGAATAGATGAGAAGAGCGAATGATGAGCAGAATCAGGAAGGGGTCGAGCACAGGTGGAACGGGCATGAGCTGAACCTTGTAAGTGTTGCAGTAATTACGCACCAACGATCAAGGTGAGCACCGACGCGAAGAGGAATGGCTGCCATCAGGTGCTGTGGCTCATTGACGATGATCATAAGATAACAGAGGTTGGCACTATGAACGTCATGGCTTACTGGGTCAATGAACAAGGAGGTATATTTTTCGACTCATGAAGATGTAGTCCGCACCGCCACATATTGTTTTACAGCTGCTGCGAATTGAAGCACACATACCTGAGAAAGTCGCGACTGCAGTACACACTTGACTGTTCCATCTTAGTAGACTTCCTGTTTTCCTCATATTTTTAAGGAGAACGATATTTTATTACGAATAACATTGGGACATTCCTTTCACAGAGGGTAGTTTTGAATTGGCTAGCGAAGTAAACTTGGCTGTAATGTTTCTAAGCATAGCAGAAAAAGTAACTAGCGTAATTTGAAAGATCCTTGAAAAATTCATGCTGTTTGACGCAGTTCACATCTGGTTGTCGAGTTTTTGCAAAAATGACCGCAAGCCTGCAAGACGGCACATAAGTATCTGTGCACCTTTGTAGGATGCTAGAAAATCCAGTTGTTTCAATTCCATAGGCAACAAGTCAGGTGCAAAAAACTCACAGCTGGTTATGATAAAAGAAGCATCACCTTTAGTTGTGTCAACGTAAGGCACTTAAAAGCGGTGGGAAGACTCTGATGGAGACAGCAAGATATTAAATGTCTGGTTCCTATGTGCCTACTAGCTAACACGAGTGCATGTTTCGTCAACCGAACGCTACGACACATCGCCGATCAGGTCGCATTGCACTGCGTCATACATACTCAACTTGAACTCAGTACATCCACGAGTTGTTTTTCATTGTCAGTATGGCACAGCGAGAACCAATACCGCGAGCTTCATGCTCATAAACAGCAGTCCCAAAATTTTTGTTAAAAAAGCGTTAGAACAAAAACGTGCAACCTGTCCCTTGCATTCTGCAACCTGTCCTGAGCGATTGCGCTGTAACTGGACGCAAATCTACAAAAGTCATTCAGCTTCTGTTGTGCGTTCATCTTCTTGTGAAATCAAGTCAGTTATTCTCGAATTTCGCCTATTCTCTCTATGACGGCTGGCGCATCTTCCTTTCGTGCCGTAAGTAGCGCTTAGCTGCACCATTGTGCCAACCACTTAGGGCTGCATCGTTTGTGGCCTAATCGTACTTCCATAGAGTGTCCCACTGCTTTTTGCTGGGCGCTATTTTGCGATCGTCGTCTCTCGTCGCCGTCAATCATTCCTATAGTGGAAAGTACGGTCAAATGAAATAATTTTAGCGTTGTTAATTTGAGCAGCTGTCACGCAAGCATACGCTTAGTTAAATTCTATTATAAGATATGATCAAAGAACGTTATGGACGAACAAATGAGGTGGTATATGCAAATCGCCTTTCTAAGAATAAGGATCAAAATGAGAGGTTTCCAGCTTCTGCAACGTTCTCAGCTAGAACATTATCAAACTATTAACCTCATTCCACAGTGAGCCGGCAAGCCAAAATTTGGTGCTAAAGACCAGAAACGTCCACAGACAGAGTCAGCGTGCCTTTATGTCGTGAATGCCTTCCCGAATACGCGGTTACATGACTTTGCGATAACGATGTAACCATTTTCCAATCGTGCCTTGACGGTCCAGAAACATAGCATAAAGAAGACATTATGTTGGGAGCGCTGAAAGAAGCATACACTCCCAAGAAGAGGTGAAACAACCCCACCGAAATCAGCTTTCTTGGGGACTTCTTTGAGCTGCAAGAACTCCAGATATAGCCGAGCTCTCATATTAGCTGTGCAGAAAGTCTGAAGATATGTGTGAGAAGAGAAGAATAAAATGAAATGAAAAATAATGCGAGTCCTCCATGAACGGAGATGGTCTATAACTTTCCATGTTTGATCTCAATTCGTCAAGTGCACAGAGTGAGGGGCATTTACATCGCTCAGTGTCTCACAAGCGCTTTTTCAGAGGAAGAACTCATCACGCCACCACTTACCGATGGAATTATACTACCTGGTATAACTCGTCGTAGCCTCCTAGAACTAACAAGAGAATGGAATGAATTTAAGGTAAATTTTATGTGTTTCTACACAGGCATTTATCGAACTGCCTTTGCATTTAGAGGCTGAATCTTTCAAATTACCCAGGGCTGTTTACTTCAAATTTCATTATGTTTAATCGCGTTCCTAGGCGATTCTGCTACCGTTGGACCGTGCCTCATCATGTTGGAGAAAAATCCTGCTATGGTAACACGACGGCTGACGCGCCACAGGAATTTATAATAGGACGCCATAGGAATTATAATAGGGTTACAAGGCTCACCAACTGCTTACGGTATTCGTGTCATTTCAGCAGCCTTAAATCTTCATCCGTTGTTCTATGCAAACGTTGAAGAAGTTGCTGCTATACGGAGGAGACCTTGCAAAATAATGGGGCGCGATCGTTATTAGGGAATATAGAAATGCTATGCCTGAAAAATTGAAATAATCCGATTTGCTAAATAGTAAATGAAGAATTCATCGCCAGTAGGGAAAGCATATAGATAGTGCTGCTCACACTGCAGTCAATGAAAGCACATCTTGGAACCGCATAGTATTGCTTAGGACTATAACAGAATGCGCATAAGATGATGAAATCTTACAGAGGGAAAGAATAAGTGATGAAGATAAAGTGAGGAGACTTCGCGTTTTATCATTAATTAGTATGCCCTGCTAACAAACCTAAACTGCAAAGCTGTAATGAATGCGACCTGAAGAGCCACAATCTGCACTGATCACCAGGCAAAGACGGAAATGAGACCGTAGGCGTCATCGTTCCACTATTCCTCAGCTGATGTGATGTTCCCGTATAAGCTACTCCTCTCAGCGATGGCTTATGTAAACCAACTTTGTGCGGCAATCATATTATACCAGCAAGCGTCGAACAAACAAAATGCTTACGGCAAATTTTAGAAATGAAAATTCCCTTTCGTACGGTAAATTGATATAAAAAACAGTCGGTGATTTTGCTACCTGAAGAGCCACAATCTGCACTGATCACCAGGCAAAGACGGAAATGAGACCGTAGGCGTCATCGTTCCACTATTCCTCAGCTGATGTGATGTTCCCGTATAAGCTACTCCTCTCAGCGATGGCTTATGTAAACCAACTTTGTGCGGCAATCATATTATACCAGCAAGCGTCGAACAAACAAAATGCTTACGGCAAATTTTAGAAATGAAAATTCCCTTTCGTACGGTAAATTGATATAAAAAACAGTCGGTGATTTTGCTCCTGCAAAAAGGGAAACAGAGGTTTTGACAAAATAACATAATCGCTATGCCAACAAGCGGAAGCAAAATGAGCTTGCAAGTTTCAATAGACCATTCCTGAAAGCACAGTCAGTGAGTCTGATCCATTTGGTTATTTTGAGAAACATGCCGCCTTGTTAATAACTCATTCGCTGTTTGGTTTTCGAAGAAAAAAAACTGACCCTATGTGAACCTCTCCGAAATCAAAACACTATGCTTCGAAGCAGTTGTACACATAGCGCAGCATGTGACCAACATGAGCTCCAATGTCGCAAATCAGTCGTCAGCTTTGCTTTACTGGGTAAAAGAAGTGAAATGCCATTTGGCTAAACTATAGAGCGCTGTGGAACGAGCAGTTAGCAGCACGTAAAATTCGATCGGGCGGACCTATCTGGAAGTCGGCTTTTTGCAACCTACTTTTGACGGTCAATTTGTCACTACTGAAATTAAAGCGATAAGAGGATAGAGAGAACGCATAATTTAGTTTCATTATTTCCTTGACAACTTGGATGGAGTTGTTTTCACAAACTGTTTATTGGGTAAGATAACACTGCGGAATGGGAGAGTGAAAGGAAAACGTACCAAGTGATCGAATGGAGAGAAGACGTATCATCATGGTGAAAATTATTGGCAACAATCGTTGAGTCGACGGAATTAAGTGCCATCATAGGTTTTCTTGCGATGTGATTTGAATTAAAGTTCAATGCTAAAAGTTTACAAGCTGCAGAGCAACAGTGTTTTAGGTGTCGGAAAAACACCTCACAATCAGCCAAATCCAGAGAGCGGTCAAGGAGAAAAGGGTAAACACATCCCTTTGTTCGGTTCTACCATTTATGCATTCACCACTTTGTACAGCTATTTTGATTATGTCACTCACGGAACATTAGCCATTTCTGGAACATTTGCGCGTCTTCATTACTGTTCTCCCAAGGACTTCCGTTTGAATAGACGATTTCCGAAACCATGCTAAAGCATTTGATGGCTGCCTTGTCGATCCAGTACGCAAAATTTTAAAGTTTTTCCTATGCTTATCTGAAGTCCGGGTATAGCTCACTTTCTGAAGCTGCCTGCTTTATGCGCAGAGAGACAGGAATAGCCCGCATGCGATTCCAATACTACCTTTAACAAGCAACAGCACATTATTTTGCTAACATTTATGACACCTATCTTCGACGGCCATTGGCATCCTATCGCGCGTTATTCCACAGATCCATTGACTCGACCTTCACTCAGGTTTCTCATAGTTGAGGAAAACTGCACGCATACAATGATTTTCATACGCAAATGTGCACTATGCGGATGCCATAAAATGAAAGTAAGCTTCGGGATTTTGCTAAACAATTTCACACCGGCGAAGTGTTTTAAAATACTTCGGCATGAAGATGTGGTTTCTCCCATGTAAAGAGGCGTGAACATGCACGAGCAGAAAAGAGAACCAGAAATTTGGCAGTTGCACACAAGTGCCAGGAAGTGCGGAAGACTTCGAGAAAAAGTTATAAATAGGCAAAATGTCGCACTTTTTCTCAAATCAGAATAGCGATTAACCTGAGAGCTTCAGTTTCGTGTGACTGAAATAATAGAAACGAAAAACAACCCCAGCATTTCACTTACACTTTTCAGTTTGAGATGCCAAAGCTTATGTGTGGCAACGCTTCACTTACATACCGATTTGGAGTTTTGAATTTCTCCAACAAATACAATTCAGAAAGCTTCTCAGAAATGAAGAGCAAAATTTTTGTGGCCGTAAACGTTGTGAAGAATTATGCAGAATATTTTCTGAATAAGATCAGAGGAGATGATATTTGATCACAAATCTGCCCATTTTGTAGATGCTGGAGATGTTCGGCACGGGGACGGCGGCCGTCGTAACACCAATTGGCAAGATAGTCTACAGAAATAAAGATACTAATAGCTGCGAAGAACTGATTATCCCAACATTGGAACACAAAAACAACATCATGAAACGTCTCTACGAGAGTATTCTCAATATCCAGGTAGTTACTCATTAGATTTCCACATCTCTCAGCTCCTGAAGGCTTATATATGATTCTGATATTGGACAACTCAAAGTGATCGTTGACGAATTGGCAGCAGCATTCACAGTTCTTGGTAAAGTGCAAAACGTAGTCAACAGTGGACCACTGATAACGAGGTAGCTGATATCTAATAGTTCACAGTTTATTCTTTATAGTTTATGCTTTATAGTTCATAGTTTATAGCTGAAAGTTAACAATTAATAATTAATAATCAGTAGTTGATGGACAGTATCGGCAGTGAATAGGAAATGAAAAGAGAATGTGTTTCATTCTGAATTTCATTTCATTTCGACGAGACCTCTAACTTGTTGACAACTGCAAACGTAGCCTGGAATGATCTGAGATTAAAATCTTGCCAGAGCTTGCCGAGACTGCCCGAAATGCGATATTTATAAAACAGGGATTTCTGTTAACCCAAGTCTTTGTCTATACTTAAAGGGATAGTAGGTCTAACTGTGCTATCGAAGTTGTGAATTCAGCACTATGAGAACGACTGTTTACGTGGACGGAATTACGTCAGGAACTGGTCGAGTTCGGCTGGAGATCAGACACCAAATTAGTGCCCATTTTTCAGCACTGATATTACATTCTGTGTTATTCAGGTTTCGTCAATTATTTTCATCATTTGTTTAATTGAATCTCTTATTGTAACCAATTTCAGCTTGGTGTAATTAACAGGCCTGGGTGGACGAAAATTGTTTGCTAAGACAACGAATGCTGTGTGATGGGCATGTGTTCCAGGGAATAGTCGAATAAACTCATTCCATTGCAAATGTGTTGTTCTTGGCAACGAAGTTAACAAATAAATCGAGGTGAGCTGAGCAAGAAACAGTGCCCCCAAATGGTTGCTACCGGATGAAGATTTAGGAGCATTTGTTTCGTGTCACCTTTTGAAACATGAGAAAAAACGAGTGGAATGAAGGAGAGTACATGGCTGCCTCTTAGAGCATACACCTTAAAATCTGAGTACTAAAAGAGTTAAGAAGCCCTTCAGATGGTAGAACAAGGCGTTGTTGTTTAGAAAGCGCATTGCAGCATTTAAAAAGCAATTCTAAGCTCATAAAAACCTCGCTCTAATCCACCTCTGCGGAGGAAGCGGTGCACTCTATGGACCAGGCGCTGGTAGACGTCTGGCTCTGCCGCAGTCAGTTGCGCTTCCTCAGTTATTACGGGATCATGCGTCGCAGTGGCAGCTGGATTGAGGGCAGGTTTGTGGGGTTCCCAATTTATGCGATGCCCCATCATAAGCAGGCAGCAAATTTCGTAAGACTGAGTTCGAGAGCAGAAATTATAGTTGTAAGAAGCGGTCCCACCTAAGGCTGTTCTTTGTTGTTGATGCCGCGGGCTACTGCGTCTGAAAACTTTGTTTCTCAATTTCCAAACTCGCCATACGGAAGAATGCATGGGGAACACGTATCGCCGTTTCACTTGTAGCCCCTTGAAGATATGGATCATTTTTGAATGGAAACACCGATGTGCTGTGGTGCTCAATGACTGGTGCTGACGCGCTCCGCACTGGGGATGATTATACGATCTTTCTCTCGCCCGATTTCCCTGGGTTTTGAGCCTCTAAATATTGCTTTATGCCTTGACGAGTAGCTAAAATTTTCGCAGCATCTCAGCAAAAACGATACTCCAAGAACACTTCTGATCGTCTTTACGGCAAGAAAATTCCCTCGCCGCACTGTTCTGGTGGTTGGGCAGGCCTGCCACGCAGAAGAAATAAGTATTCCCATCAGTGGCATTCCATTTGACCACCTTTACGCCACTTGAAACGATCTGCATAAGTGCAAACACTGGGACGGCGGCCATATTCATGGATACAGCTATTCAATACTCTGATTTCATAAACACTTCCTAGCTCAACTGTCTCTAATCCCGCGAAAACTTTCGGTATGCAACTGCCCACAGCCAAAATTCACCTATAGCATTTCGACCTATATCATCCTGCACGAGTCAGAATTACGCACAAAGACCTCAAATTCTGCAAAGCCACGTAAATCAGCATTACTCGAAAACTGGTTACTATGAGTGAGGAAGGAGGTATGCACAATTGAAATCTAACAGTGAATTCAGTGCCGTATAGATCGCCGCTGCAGCGGATTATTTCATTTTTCTTCACCATTCCGCAAACTCTAATGCCGCTCTGATACCCTTCTTTCTCTAGTCTGTTTTATACGCACCTGCCCACTTCCTATAAGAATGAATATAATTTCTCAGTAGTCTTCGCCCACTGATTTTCTTCATTCTATGAACACAACTGTAGTCCTCTCCATCATTGCACTGTCTTTAATTTACACCAAATTTTCGGAAACACAGATACAGAAATGAATCATTGCCTTAACAATGAATATATACCTCCGAAAAGACAGGTGTGAACGAGGGTAGGGAGGCAAAATCTGCAATGCGCTCTCTAAGAAAATCAAACCTGTCTGACCGAAGTGAAGCAGCCAAACATTGCTAATGCGTAATCTGTTTATTCATTGCAAACTCTTATAAATTGCTTATGTGAGCTGAGGGTGGGTGGGAAACACTTCTGTGGGAGGATAGCTGAAGCATTGAAAACGAAGTGAATGAACAAGCATCACAAATTGAGAGTATGTATACAGTTCAACTAAATTCGCTCATGACGATGGGTCACTGATCAGTCTCCTCAGTCTCTTGGTCGCTTAGCCGCTCCTTTTTTTTGTCGCTTTCCGACAAAGCCGACTCAGTCTTTGGCCCACTGACTTTGAGCGTCCTCTGCTTTTTTGAGCCCTTCAATACGAAATTAAATTGAAGCAGAACTAAAGAAGTGCGCATGATGTGCACCCCTTCTCGGCGTCATTGAACTCATTAGGGATCGGCTGTAACAGCTTTTGAAATACAGCGAACAAAAAAACGCATCAGGACGACTCACGCCACGTGTTTCGATTCACAAATGCAGGCAAATAAGCGTTAACAAATGAACTATTACGGAGGCATGTGTCGCGTCAATTCGCGAATGACACTACAAAATTCCAGCGAATTAGCTAAGGAGATTTCGCTGGAGATACGATGGGAATGTAAACATAGAATCCCCACATTGTTGTGACAGGATTCTACGTTTCCTCCCCTTGATGTCATTCCAGATAATCATTTATTTTGCGACAGCATGCACGCTGATCAAATGCAAAGCTAGATGTGTGGAAAGAAAAGAAATGTCTGCTTCTTTAGCCTTTTGCACTACCACATCTCCTCACAGTACTTGAAAAAACACGAGCACCACTGCATGTCCACATATGTGAATCAGAAAAAGTTGTTCTCGAATTGTTAACGGTGAGTAAACCAGCTCAAATTTGCATGATGTTGGTCAGATGAAGATAGCAATAGGAAAGTCACTTGACGCCTTAACAATTGCACCCCTACCTATTCAGTTAGAATGGGTACAACAATGTTATAAGCGCTAGTTGAATAACTTCTTAAGGAATAGCAGAAATGTGCTGGCAATGCTCATTGAGCGCCATCCTAGCACAGTAGACAACTTGGGAATACGAACTGAGTTGTACTAAGACAACAGAGTGATAACAGCGGCGCTTACTGAATCGACTTCAGAAGATTATTTGCCTCGTCGAGCATTGCATCATCAGCTCGGTCGATGGCATTTGTTTCCTTCATTCTGAGCAAGTAGGTATGTGCCTTTGAATGCTCGCCTGCAACCCGAAATAGCGCTCTTTATGAAAGTGCCGGAAACTACTGAATGGATAGCGATCAGCCAATACACTATATTTTTACGATAGAAAACCTGAACCTCCTACTGCTTCTAACTCCCAACGACTTCCGGGACCCTCTGGCCAGAAAATACCTTTCTTCATTTTCAGAGGCGGCACCATATACCGAAAGAGTCTTCTAGTCGAGCAAACTGACGAAAATTTAAAGACATAGCTAATCTCCGATTTGATGAGATCTTAAATTTTCTGTTATGTAAACAGTTTCTTCTCTTCAAGCAGCCGTTGGAAGATTTTAGCTAGGAGAACCTGGTTTCAATCTAATTTCGCGCATGGCACAAAAAGTTTTTAAAAAGTTCATCTCTCCTTCCCTCCTGTCCTCTCACTATTCCGCCGAAATGTTTGGTCACTGTCTGATAGGGTCAGATAACCTGTCTTGCAACATCCCAAAGAAAACCGACTAAGGGGCCCTGCAAGACATTCAAAGCCCTCGGTCACTCACTTCAGTGAGTAATGCATGATGTGTTTCTAGCAGGTCTCATTCAGAGACAGCTCCTGCGAAAATGCACCTAAGGAGGTCGATAAGTTTCGACTCCAAATTGGGTTTTTCGCAAGATCGATTAGCAACGAGACTGGCCAGTCAAACATCCTTCGGCAATGAACATTGAAACCTTCGGGTACCTTAAACGGCTTCGTCATCTACTCATCAATTGAAAATTTCACTTGTAATTTACTCGACATTACTGGTATTTAAAGATTTTCAATCAAATTCTTTCCCCCAACAGTTTCAAAAGGAAGGTCGCTATGCAACAATTAATCTCCTTGTTAGCTTTTTCGTCTTTTAACTGTTGGCTCGAAGAGAGCTCAGGTTTGGCAAAATCAGCAACGAAGTTTGAGGGAGCATACTTACGCAAGTAAGCAACCAAGGTTTTTCACGTTCCGGTTGTACCATGCTATGATGGGGAAAAGTGAGAGTGAGGATTGGAGCAGCTTAACAATTACGTAGTAAAACACACTCTTACAATCTTATGCTCCATTCAAAGCCAAAATCCTACTAAGGAAAGCACATATGAGAATACTGGTAACCTTTAGCTAAATAGCATTTTGCAATGAACAGCAAATTGTCCAGTTCGCCAGGATTCAACTCTTCGGCCTGCAAAGCTTGGTGCACAACTCAGGCAGCCATTTAATATGTTCTATGTATCAAAAGAAGAGCGTGGAAAAGCACAACAACTTGATGACACTTTCAAAGTTCTTTCAGCTAATCGCGCCATCAACCACTCTTTTCATTTCCCACTTCGAATACTGATTGCCTCCGGAAAGACCTTTCTATCACTTGTGGCGCTTCATCGCCAAATGCTAGAAGATTTTCAGCCGGTCACATTGTACGTACATTCTTAGCCAAGATAGCTTTTCCTGATCGATTCAGAATACCGTTTACACAAAAGCGGCAGTGCAAAATCAACTGGTTGTCAGTCGCAAAAACCAGTGCGAAGAAAAGCTTCTTAAGGATCTCGTCTTTACTGAGATCTTTATATTTCTTCTCCTCGGCGCTTCTTCTCCTGATTATAAATGCAACCATTCTTTCTGCATTTTTCTGGACGTTGGGAATTCTATTAAGGTCGCCTCTTCCTTCCTATCTACCTAAATATCATTCTGGCCATGACGCTTAGAGCGCAGACATGCTGCTGATGATGCTTCAGAGAGGTAGCCGAAACTCGCGTCGGCACCTCGGGTCTCGAATAAATGAACATTGGTGGTGACCGCGACAGAGCGCGAATCGGTGGAAAATCAAAGGCGGGAATCTTTCCCTCAGAAGACACCAACAAGCTCACCAGCACACAAACTGGTCTTATGGTCTGGTAGTGGGCCATGGGTTTCAATGTGACACAATGCACGTGAATGCCCTATATTTCAGGCAACCCAACACATTCTCGTTACCAGTTCAAAGTGAGCTACTGTGCCTTCCTATTTGCGGATGCTCACGTAGAACGTCTCCTAAGCTGCTTGATCTCAATGCTTGCAGCTGGAATCGAAGTTTTGTGTTCTAACTTTCTTAGCTGCTGGTGCGCAGCAATTACTTTCTAGTTTGACTACCATTTATAGCTGTTTGAACCATGGTTTTCTATAAATCAGATGCTGCAGCATCCCATTTAGCGACGGATCGACCTAAAGAGATGTTTCGGCAGAACAGGGAATTGACTTACTCAGCAAATTTTTAGCGGTAAAAGCCAACTATGGTGTTCGCGACAACTGTCACATTATCGATAGAAGCCAATGAGAGCGGCAGAAAATGATCCATAGCACGTAACAACCATGCCGTAGCTATTTACAAGGAGTCGCACTGCATTGGCCCTGAGTTGAAATTATTCCGGCTAGCTCTAGGGTTCATTACTGTTTCAGGCGTTTGAGGTTGTGTGCACCCTGATGAGGAATGTGCACCATGAGTATTCCTCACCATCGTATATCGCCTTGGAACATTCGTCATCGCGGGCATCTGCAGCATGGAATAAGTGCCTGGGGAAGTTTTCATAGCACGTCTTAAGGGTGTGGGTAACATGAGCCAAGCGCAGGCGCAAGAGAGAGAGGGAGAGAGGCCGCGAGCGTCTTCATCGAGCGAAGCGGTACTGGTCACTCCGAAATAGATGGTCGCAATAAATGTGGAAATACACAATAGGAAAGGGAAGTTGGAGCAACGAATTTCAACATATTTCAAAGAGCATTGAAAGCTCTATCAGAATCATTAATAACCTTGCGCAAAAACATGAACTTTTTCTATAAGATCAATTTCTTATATGACGTGCAATCGACGAAAATTGCATGGTCACCGACAAATTTGGACCTATAAGTCTATAAAGGAATAAGATTTTGAAGAGTGGCTAGGCATGTTCGAAAGAGCATTAAAAGCACTATCAGGATTAGAAATAGGCTGAGACAAAAACAAGAACTTTTCTAAAATATCGTTTTTTTATATGACGTCCAACTCACATAAACTGCACTATCGCCTTATCCATTATCTCATGCGTTATAGTTGTGCATTTATGACATTGTTCTTAATGAAGGGCTGAACTCATGACTCGCCTTGACGATTAAATGAATTTTCATTTAACCATCAAGACGTGTCATGACTGATTATCAGTGGATCTTTCATGCGATTGCTATATGCACCAGTTACAGTTGCACACTTCAATGTAAGCAGTCGTTTCACTGCTCACACTGAAGGTTTCCTGTCTTGTAATCAAACTTTGGTCGGCTGGCACATAAATTTCAATTCTTCCAATTGGGAGTATATAGCCTTCGAATCGCTATTTCCTTCTCAATCCTGACGGGTCTATGTCGGAAAGCAAGTGTTGCACGCAATCAACGTATGACACTGCAATTAACCACATGCTGAATGCGTCAGTTAACCACATGCTGATTGTGTCAGTTAACCACATGCTGAATGAATCAGTTGGTTTTTGTACCATCAAGCGAACTTGCAATGCCCATTATCAGTATCCCTACTGTTGTATCTGTGTACCAGTTTGCTGTGTCGACTGCGACGACGACTGGAGATAGGTCGTGTGGCAGGCACAGCTAGTATACTCACTTTATTTGGGAAAATGAAAACAGGGAACAAAGGCCGAGACGATTAGGAGAAACATTGATGAGCGAGCGCGACAGAACACCAGAAGAGGACTGATTCTGACGGGCTGAGAGCCGCCTTTTGTAGGCCTCAGATACCGTCAAGACACAAAGACGGACAATGGCATTATGTAAGGGTCACTCAACAAGTGCGTGTGAAACTGCGATAGTTCGCCACTTAAAAGTTCAAAGCGATTACTTCGATGTTTCGTCACAATCAGATATCTTGAGTTGGCTCTTCGGCGGTATACCCAGCACTTATGTAGGAAAGAAATGAAATGCAGGAAACCCAGAATTGTCGAACTGAAGAATTCTTAACTGTGCATGTAACAATCGCATGAAAGATCCATTCATAAGGAGCCGCACCGAGTTTAATGTAATTTATGAATGACTTTGTCAATTCATTTAATCGTCAAGGCGTGTCATGAATTCAGCCCTTCATTAAGAACAATATCATAAATGCACATCTATAACGAATGAAATAATGGATAAGGCAACAGTGCAATTTATATGAGCTTCGCGTCATATATGAAACCGGTATTTCAGAAAACTTCTCATCTTTGTCGAGATTATTTTTGATTCTGATAGAGTTTTTAATGCTCTTTCGAATGTGCCTAGCCACTCTCTCCAAATCTTGTTCCTCTATAGACTTATATGCCCAAATTTGTTGGTCACCATGCAATTTTCATCAATCATACGACACATAAGAAATTGATCTTATAGAAAAGTTCCTGTTTCTTCCGAGATTACTTTTGGCTCTGAAAGGGCTTTTAATGCTCTTTCAAATTCGTTGGAATCCGTTGTTCCAATTTCGTTTTCTTACCGTATATTTCCACATTCATTTCGACGATTTATTTCCGAGTGACCAGTGCCGCGTTGCTCGCTGAAGATGCGTGCGATCTCTCTCCATCTCTTTTTGGCTGAGTGCGCCGACCCCCGTCCTAAGGACCGCTCAAACACAATTCCATGAAAACATGATGATCAAATGACACGATTGCGAGTAATAGCACTGAAGCGTGCTTCGAGGCGCACACTCTGAATTCTGCGCCTGCAAAAGGGGATGTTTTGCTATCCGTGCCAGTATTCATCTATCGGCGTTGAGATAAGCCAAGCGTAGGCCGTCTTTGTGTAGATTTATATAGCCATGCTTCGCTGCATTGGTAGAACCAGGTGAGTGCCGTAGGAAAGGTGTTCTTGTGTTCTGCTTATCGCCATGGATGATATTCCTTCGTGGGATCATTGCTGCTCTGGTTTTTTAAAACATTTTGGTGTGAATTCCCTCGGTTATTTCGATTATTCTTAAACGCTGCTGACGGTCTCACCTTCTTGGTCTCCTTTAATGAAGATTTTATTTGTTGTATCGCGCTTTTCATCGAGTGAAGGGGACAGGTTCCCCTCTAACTCCTACAGTTAGGCCATTAAGGGATTCAAATGACACAACGCAAACGTTGGAACGTTGGAAACGTTTTATAAACTCTTGCACGTGTATTTTTTCGAAAACTCGTTTTTGCCACCACCAGCTAGAACCCGTCCGAAACGGCTACAGTAAACTGCAAATCAATTAACGAATATTCATGCGTCACCTTGAGAAGGTCAGCCAACGATTCGTCGATTGTGGCCGTTGGTGGTGTGCCAAAGAGCGCGGTCGCCGCCTTACGTTCGAGCCAAGAGAGATTCGCCACCTGAATGCACTACTCCGTCGAAAAGAAACTTGCACATATGTCACTTCCTATAAAACTTTGAAGGCTTTGAATTTTATTTATGACTTTCGTTTGTTTCATGGCAGCAGGCAGATAGTTTCGCAAATCAATAACGTAATTCCATCGCATTTCATGTTCAACATTGGACGCCGACATCCAATATCTTTCGACCTAACGTAGTCAGTCTTTTGGATGAGGACTCGCAAAAGCATCTTGCTGGAGAATTTGCGGAGAAAAAAGCAAGTAAGCAGAGGAAAGAGGAACATACCTCATAGGAGAAACGACCTCGCATGTGATAGATCGCCGAATCAGGAGCCACTTCTGCTGCCTTATCCAAATACTTCTATAAAAATTTACAATGTTACGAAGACAAAAAAGATTGGTCTACGCAGGGAACCCGTCGATAATTTATTTAAGGATTAAAGCAAAATGCTCGTTTTTTCCACGAACGTACTGTTTGCACACGAGACAATATCACAAACTCAGAAATTGTCATCTCTTGCTAATTTATAATATTGTCGGAAACGACCGTAGGTGTAAAAGAAACAGATAATCCAATCAGAACCTTAAATTCATGACCAAGCTCGATCTTTTCCCTGTTCCCAGAAATCTCGGCCAGCGAGCCAGTGATGATGGAACACCACTTTAGCACATCTGCATCTGTTGGTTCTAATTTATAAGCCTCCTTGCAGACATCGTGAGCTGAATACCAATTATGTGCTTAATTCGCTAACGGTATTCATCGAAGCAGACGCTCGGGAATCCTGTATGCCAACCTGGATGCAGCATTTTATCGTCTTTACTCCCGCTTCCAGAAATGCATCGAATCTACTAATATAATGCACAAGAAAGACTCAAGTAATCGAGCTGCTCTTTTATTACACTGGGGTGTGCTATCGGTGAATAGAGCGAGGCATGCCAAGAAGGATCCCTCTCCTGTTCTAAGCCTCGAAATATAAATACCCTTTTGACTTCTTCGGTATACAACACTAGCAGAGATGGAACATTAGCGCAGCTGCGCGATTTCTATTTCATATTCTTTCTTTTCGTTTTGAATTCAGTTGAAGATCGTTTTGCTCTCACTTCGCTTGTTGACTAGTCAACATCGCGCTCCTCTCTGGATAAGCTTATCTTTGCATAGAAGTTTCTCAGAGAACCACCTCGCGGTTATCACATATTGCGTGCATACTTAGAAGCAATTCATTGATCACAAATGTTCACTTCATCATATTTATTGGCTCATTTCAAATGAGTCTATCCCTTATCATACAACCGATGAACTCTCATAAAGAATGGTGTAATGTGTGCGCAAATGGTACGGGCTATACGAAAAATGAGAGTTAACCTTCGACAAGAAGAGCTTTACGTCGTTCTTCATTTGTTAGACAATAATTTGAAAGAATGTAACAAGCATGTGCGAGACGATAGCAGAGGCCAGCATATTCCGTTTCGGTTTTAACAATTAGCTGAAGATTAGTGACAATCAGAAATAGTTAAATTTACCTTTGAAATGTGTAAATTCGAGAGAAGACTTACAAAAACAAGTTTCGATAGGGTGATTACCTTCCATCGAAACAATATTTTCTTATTAAGTATCTAGAGTTTCACTGACCACCAAATGGTAGTTGTCATCTGAATTTGAGTGAAGCTGCCCTTAGCAAATGATGTTAGCAGTTTTTTTTTGTGTTGAAAAGCTGAAAAATCATTTGTTTCTGACGGAAAGGGAGAGTGAAACTGGTTTCATTTCGCGGAGTTTTTATTTTCTCCTCTCTCGGAATTTTCTCTGTCTGTCCAAAATGTCGGAATTGATTTTTTCTTCAGCGAAAGTGAAAAATATCAAGTAGTTCTATTTTCGTCACGGTAATTTCTGACATCAGGTTGAATTCTGGGTAGTCGGGAATAATTGCTTAAAGAAAAATTATAGCAAGTTCGTTCATATCGCAAAGAACTAAGTGAATAATCTCTCAGCAATTGAAACAATACAAAGCGAACAAGTTTTGAGCAAAAAATAGGCTGTATAAATTGAGATTAGAACAACTTCGGATATTTTTGAAGAACACATGCAGCATACAAAACATTTCGGTGAATTCACAAGTTCCAAACATGCACTCCTCGTCGCCTAAACAGCATTTTAGTATATAATACCAGCAGCGAGAAGAAGATAAGATATATGTGCAAGAGTGAAAAAACGAGCGGTTTCGACGATCGCTAGATATGATGAAGAAAAAGTATTTTGGTTTCACTGAATCATTGCCACCATTGCATAGCAAAGGAGGTAAAAATTCAACGATGTAGCCTCGCTCAGCCAAATAACCAAAAACATTCTACAGCCTTTTCATACATCACATTCAACTAAACTACTTGATGTCCAATGATTCTAACGGAAAGGTTTGCAGCAACATTGCCAATGTTGTACGTTAGGACAGAAAGGGGTGAGGAGGACAGAGGAAGTCTATTATTACAAACTTAATGGATTTCAGCTGATCGTTTCTTCAACAGCATCAGGGAAATTTTCGTCGAGAAAAACTTCTCAAATTATTCTTGCAGAAAACAGCTTTTCCTTTATGTGGCATGCGTGATTCGTGCTTGTTGAAGATTTGAATTTTTGATCGAATGATTCGGATAGCATTTTTTCGGTTTACCTGAACAATTTCTCTTGAACAATGATACAACGACTTTCTATGAAGTTTATTTCCTCGAATTCCTCAAAGCAATTCTAAGCAGAGTTAAATAAATCGCAGCTCAAATCCCAACGCCATAGGAGCAATCGAATAGTTCAAACCGACAATTGCATTTTAATGACAGAGGATCGAATCGCATCACCTGCTGAAATTTCTTTTTTTGGAAAGATGGATGGATTTATCTGTATTATTTCTAATTTCCTGTGGAAAATCAAGTCACTTTTTCTAAATATATATTTGCCAAACGCGGAATCACTGTTTTCGAGCTCGCTTCTCTGTTGCCAATCTTTCTTATAGCAGCGGCTTGCTGACTACACAAATAATCACAAGGAATTATGGCGCGTGCAACTGTGCGTAAATTGTACTGTATTACAACGAGATAAAATCAAATCTGCACAATGTAACCCTCTGTGTATGCTGTGTACAAGAAGTGGGTGTCTGCTGATCGCAGGGAAATAAGCGTGAGGAAAACTGCACTCGCAGCTGATGAAATGAAGAGTAGCTCTGGGCAAGAGGTAGCACTCTGCGCATGGTTTCTGCAGCAGCAGTATTGTTGATTACATGAATATAATCACGAGTGAATCACCACGCCGGTAGACTAATTATACCGTAGTACAATGAAATAAAAAGTCTACGAAAGACGTGGGACTGTATGTGTGGTCCAACCAAAAGGAGGCGTGCTGATTTCAGGGATATAAATGTGAATAAAATCTTTGCATGTGAACGTGAATTCATCGCAGTGCATTGAGTTCGAAACGAGTCTGATAACGATCTGATACGCCATACGTGATTTATACAAAAGCAGGCTTGCTAGTTGTGTGAATATAGATGCGACTAAATGTTAGCGTAACTAATATGGGCTTGCATCCCATTTCGCCTGAATTGGATATTAAAAGGGAGAAATACCTGTTTAGCTATCCTGTAGGCGTTTTCACCATCATATTCATCCAAATATTTATCGATCTCAGCAAACTGAAATCCTTTTGAGGATTATGAACAATGTCATTTCAAGAACACAACTTCATTGGGAATATCTACTCTGCAGCAGAGTAAATTCTACGATATCTGCGTCTACTCAATTATTTCATCGATGACGACGAAATGCCACTGCAGCAAATTAGTACATGATGAAACCGGATAATTCAAATTCCTTCATGTTTTAAATATTCCAAAAGGACAATGCATTCGGCAGCTGGCGGGAACTAACGCATATAAATGTTATCTATGAGAAATTTCACGTGGTACACACCAATTTTCAAACTGAAAATTTTCTCAAGCTAGGAGGTGGGTCTTTCCAGTCCAAATTGGTGTTCGTGATCTTATGTTCTAATCGGTCCTGAGCTCCGCTCGAGTTGTGATGCTTTCCTGATGCTGAAAAATCGTGGAAGATTGCAAAAGCCGTATCCCTTCCACTTTCCAGCAAAGATATAGTTGGCATTATCGAAAGGTCTTCTTACTAAATGCCGAACCGTTTTGAAACACCGATCTCCCGCGCGGTTTCCCCACTTCTTTGCAGATATCAGAAGGTTAGAAGATTTCAGGAGACGCTTCATCCACATCGCTTTTACCACAGCCTGCCGTCCTCACATCAGTTGAAATACTGAACCCAGAAGATCAAAAACTGAGCTTAACGACATAAGCGAAATCTTCCACAACGAACCATCCTGGAAGCAGACCGGGCAGTTGCCTACCGATGACAACAGTGGTCGCTGATTACCGTTCAGCGAACGCCGACGTACCAATCAGTTCGGCTTTGCATATGCGTCTACTTGCAGAAAAACGTCTCCAGTGAATAAGAGAATCGGAATTTGTTTTTTGAAAATTTCTATCTCAGCAACTGGTAATACACCCGGCAGCACACGGCTGTCCACACCGCAGCCTTAACTC
Source organism: Baylisascaris schroederi (assembly GCA_006503575.1). Taxonomy (NCBI): domain Eukaryota; kingdom Metazoa; phylum Nematoda; class Chromadorea; order Rhabditida; family Ascarididae; genus Baylisascaris; species Baylisascaris schroederi. The sequence continues at coordinate 45,039 of QEWY01001710.1, read as the reverse complement.
ATGGAAGAGGAGATATGGGAATGGGACGCATGGCGTGCACCAATCATCAACAACAGTGTTTGTCGCAAATAAATGCGGCAAAAAATTAAATGAAGAGCCTTTTTGCACACTAAGGAATGGCTAAGGCGAGGGCGAGGCTAAAGCAAAGGCGATGCAAAGGTAAATGCAAAGGCGAGGCAAGGCGAGGCGAGGCAAGGGCAAAGGCCAAGACGAGGCGAAGACAATGGCGAAGAGCCATGAGATGGAGAATTAAATATAGTTATCCGGAATGACAACAAGAGGAGGAAACGTAGAATCCTCACACAACAATGTGGGGATTCTATGTTTCCATTCCCATCATATCTCCAGCGGAATCTCAGCTATTTCGCTGGAATTTTGTTGTGACCTTCGCGAGTTCACGCGACAGCGTTCTTCCTGCATCTAATCCGGCACATGTTGATGCTTTTATGCTACAAGTGAAATATGCGGCATTTCAAGATGTACAGAATGGCCCATCTCCCTGTTTTAACCGATATATATA